>VDFB02105785.1:139836253-139976883 GCA_007258455.2 Sequoia sempervirens
TACATCATTATGAACCATCCATGGTCATGTTTCCAAACATCATCATCAATGAAAAACTTCAACAATATCCCAAAACTTCTAACACCATCAATTTAATAGAGGCTATATGTAGAGTAGGTTAGTCCTCCATCCAATGATTTTTTTTAGGCTAGGTGTAAACTTGATACTGTTACATTTTTCTCACTTTAAAATCCTTTAGTTGTGATCAAATATTGTTAAATGTTACCTCTACAAACACCTCCCTTGGTCTAATTGATCCCATAGTGAAGAGAGAAAATCCACTCTCAACAGTTAACCTATCATCACTCACACTTTGTCGATGATTTGGCTTATCCAACTTGAGAAAGGGAATCTCTTTGGTCTTGAAGTGGATTTATCCCTTGAGAAGTGTGAGAAATAATTTTGGGACACAAAAGTTCATTCCATCCATTCTCCAATCTATTTAGCGGTGTTGTGGGATCTTCAAATTTTTAAATTTGATAAAATATTAATTTTCTTAAACACATCATTGCTCTGTCATGGATGTTCTCTTTCTTAGAACATATGTATTTGGAGCCTAATTTCACATTATGAAGGTGACATGAATTGGATTGCATAGTACAATAATTCCATCATTTGCACTAGTATTTTTTTAGAATAAATGGCTACCAATTGTATAGGATTCATTGCAAGTCCTAGATGACCATTTACTTAAGTATAACATCTTTTCACTCAACTCAAAATTATGCCATTCCATAAACCCTTGTAGCTATAGGTGATAAAGATTCATGACCACATGTAGGTTGTCAATGTGTATACAACTAGAGGAGCGCTAATCAAAGATAAGCTTCACTAATGGAAATTTGGAGATAACCCATTCAAGGAAGTTTAAAGGAATTTAATACATGTTATTTAGATAAAAAGATAAAATTCATTAGTGATTCAAATAAGAACATTTCAAAGATTCCTAAGCTTTTGAATGTTTCTATTTAGCATTATAATTTTTTTAAATTCTAAAACCCTTCACATGATCTTGGTTGATGCTTAAGCAACGTTTGGATGTGGTATTTTTCCACTCAATCAACTCCATTCCCAAAATGATATCCCTTAAAAATTTGGCTATTGCTATCATGGCCAATTATAGGGCATTAAATTATGATGGCTTCCCCAATAGATTCTACAAAATTATTTGGAGTGAGATTGACCCTATTTTGTACAAGTTGTTGCAAGGTGTATTCCCTTGGTATCCTTGTGTTATGCAATGCAATGCTTGGGTTCATGACATGGTTAAACCGCCTTCAATGGATTCATTAACTCTAGCGATTGTATCGGGCATTAACAAGTCAATCTTTTGGTGTAACAACAACCATCTTCCAATAATTGGTATCAAGCCTGCTTTATAGGTTTGAACCCCTTTCTTGCATTTGGGGGCATTGTTGCAAGGTGTGTGTCCTTGGTCTCCTTGTGTTGTGCAACACAACGCTTGGGTTCATGACATGGCTTAACCACCTCCCGTGGATTCATTAACTTTTGAGGTTATATCAAGCGTTAATAGGTCAATCTTTTGGTGTAACGAAAACCATCTTTCCAACAAAAGTGTATCTTGAATATTTTTATTCAAGCTAATTAGGGTTAATCATTAACAATCAAATTATTAAATTCATATTCAAGGCTAACGATCCTAAACCAATATACAACTAGAGATGTATCATTCTACTAAATATATCATACAAGATTATTTCCAAGGCTCTTATGTTGCATATTCAAATTCTACTCCCATTGGTAATCGAATCAAAGCAAACTAAATTCATAAAGAGTATATTTATCTTAGAAAATGGATAAGTGTAAGGAAATAGTGGATGAAATGGCTTCAAAAGACCATTTTTTTCCTAAAATAAATTAAACCTAAACTTGGATGATTAATTTAAATTGCTGACACTTAAAATTTGTAAATGTGATAAGAAAAAGAATTTTAGTACTCTAAATCTAGTTTCTAAACTCCTAAGTTTTTGAACAATGGTTAATATTAAAAGGGTGAAATATTTTTTTGATACAAAAGTGTTTATATTTTCATCTTTAAAATATAACATAGTTCTTGGTGTACATCTCCTATTTTTTGTTATGTTGAGTATTTTCAAAATCAATTAGTAGAAACATAAGTAAGAGTGAGTATTATAAGTTGTATATTTATATTTATATTTTTTATACTTTTTTGAAGTAAATGCATCTTGATAACTACATTATTGAGAATTCACATCATGTAACTTCTAGAAATATAATAAAAAATGTAATTCTCAAAATGTGTGTATAATAAAGCATAAAATAATCCTATATATTTTTTAATTTTTTTGGATAAGTGGATCAAAAAATATAAAAAAAGGTAATATAAATGTATTTGAGAAACATGAATACATCAGTAAAAGTAAATTAAAGTTTATATATTCACCTATTTAAAACAAAAAATAACAAATCTATATGATTAAAAGGCTAAGATGTAGAGTGATATTTTGGTAGTGATTACATCAAATTTTGTTATAAAATGAGTAACGTTAATGAAGATGAAGTTAAAAATTGTACTTAAAGAGAAAACATGACTTTGGTAGCCAAATAGTAATCATCCAACTTCTGGGCTTAGATAACTAAGCCCATTCTAAGTTTGGATAACATGACTTTGGTAGTCAATGCATATCAATCTTACTATTTGCACATAAACAAACACATTATAATGCACTCACATTATTGCTTGGCCATACAAAGCACTCTCATTATGCTTTTCATGTCATCAGTGTGTTATGTTGAAAATGGCTTGTTTGACAAATTTTTTGTCCCTAACTTAATGTGCTCACCCCTAACAAATTATTATTTTCTAGGAAGGTATGTAATGGGTTATGAATTCCAACTAGTAAATAGTTATTATTAAAATTAACTTTACGAAAGCCTATGATAAAATTGAATGGCCATTCATTCTAGTCATGCTTAGTGATCTTAGCTTTGGCATTAGATATCTCACTTTCGACAATTAAGATGGTTTTTCTAATGTTTTTCTTGTCTTATTATGAATGATATTCAATCTAGGAAATTTTGGATCTTTAAATCTTTTCATCAAAGCTTCCTTCTTGCATCATTGCTATATGGGTTGCTTGTCGAATTCTTTCCTATCTTATTCCTACTGTTATTTCATGGAGACATGTCAAAGGAATTTCCCTACCAACTTATCAATGGTCATTTCATTGATGCCTCTCTCATCACCTTTCTTGAGGATGAAGACACCATTAAACAAGAATTTGACCAAATTATTATTTTTTCTTGGCTTCTAGCTCTAGCATCCAATTAAGTAAAACCCAATTCTATTGGAACTCTATTAGTCCTCTACCTAGTTGGATTTATTCATTTGGTCAAACATTGGACTCTTAAAATTTTAAATTTGGCTAAATGTTTCCATTGCTTTCCTACCTAATGTTAATTAAACATGTGAAATAATTTATTCCTATGTCCTTTTATTGAAAGGTATTCAATTGCATACATTCTACATATCATGCTATCTACCCATCTTCGAAGCATTATTTGTATATCATTTACATTAAGGTAATGAACACTTTGGTTTTCCCACTAAACAAATTCTTGATTTGAATCATACCACTCTAGAACATCTACATGTTTGGAGCTTGTTGTCTTCAAACCATTACATAATTTATCAAGGGTTATGTATCTTGTTGTGATAAATCAACAACCCTCCAAAAATATTTCTCTAAGCAACAAGCATCAAAATTGCACATTTTCCTAGATTTTTTTTGCATAAAAGAACCATACCCAAAAACTCAACCCTCCACAATGCAAAATGACTATTTTAGATCCAACGTAGATTCCTAATAAAGACTTACTATTTTTGTCCCAAGGCACCTTGAATTCGACATCTACAACAAATTTTGGACATCATCTTCATACTTAAAGCTAAGTACCTTCCTTTCACATTTAATTTCCTCTTTATCATACTTAGAACCAAGTACGTTCTCTTTCAGATTCACTTTCCTATTTAAATTTAATATTCTAATTTTCTAATATTCATCACTCATAACTCTATTATCTTAATTTGATATTTTTATTAATTATATTAATTAATTAATTTAAATAACAACCATTTTTTGCTCTTAAAATATTAAGTTATTCATCTCTCCATAATTAACCATTATTTTAATAAATTATAAAAGAAATCATTAACATAATTAACCAGTAGGTTGTACTACTTAAAATACACCTGGATTCACACGTTTGCATGCTAAGGAGAGTTGAACCAGTAGTATAAGTATGAATCTATTTTTATTGGGTATGATGAAAGGTACGTACTTCTCCAGGGTAAAAGCATTGTACTCCATCGACGGAACCAAAGTAAAAGAGTTCATCGACTTCATTAGCATAATCGTTCTCAAATGCGAGGGCCTTCATTGTGCTTGTGAAATCCCTTGTCATACAAATTGTTGAGCACATCTCATCTGGGATTTCAGATATACTTGTCATAGATTTTGGCGTGGGAGCCATCCTATACAGTGACAAGAGAATTTCAGAAACCAAAATATATTGCAACACATTAAATATTGTGTATATTGATGTAGTGAAAATTAAATATTGCAACATCAATGTTGTAGTGAAATGTAAACAGAGAATAATTTGATAACTTAATGGCGCTTCAGGTTCTTCCCACCCTGAACACATAATGTTCTGTTTGTTTATTTCACTACTCTAAAATAAAAGACAATTTTCCAAGTATGACAAGATTCTTGAGAATATGTACATTAATATCCCTAAATTCAAACTAATTGGGCATTTGCTGATTAAAACAATAAAATTTTTACCTAACATAACTCATTGCATAGTTAACCTCACGAAAATTGCAATAACCAGTAGAAGATGGGCAGTACTGATTGGGTTCGCTTTGATGTTGGCAGGTGAAATTATATTTAGTGGGGTCGTTCAATTTCCCTATTGGAGTGCAAGCATGTCTTGAACAGGTTGATGATGAACAATTGGCAGCCCAATCTATTATAACATCAACAAGAGAAACAGATATTTAATAAGTCCATATGTTGAGGTGCACAAATCTCCATTACTAAACAAGAAGATCTAATGTTTAAACTAAATGCACAAACAGAAAGGAAAAGTGAATCACTTCAGATGTATGATGAAGCAGCCAACAAAGTAAAACTAATGACAGAGTTTCTATGTTTGAAGGATTAGCTTAAGAAAGTATTCAACGACAAAGGGAAAACAATTTTATAAGAAAAGAAAAAATGTTTGGAAGGAAAAGATTAAATTACCACATCTTGCTCCATCAAGCTTCAAAATCTCAGCTGTCATTTTCTTAACTTGTTCTTCCTTTTTAGTATAATAGTCTAAAGGAATTTGAGCCACCGTGTATCCATGGAAGAAGAGGAGAAACCATAAAAGTCTTCTTACAACACTCATGTTGAAGTTTATTGTTTCAAAGGGATAGATATACATGCTTGCCTTTACAATTGTGTGGATAGCATAGACTTCTGTTCTCTGATATCTTTGAACCAATGCAATGCTTTTATCTTAATCCTCACTAGAATTTGTATCTAATTCTCAACCCATCCTCTTTAATGGATTGTCAGAAGAGCAGGAGGCAAATACTTTTCCACGCTTCATCGGTACTAGCATGTCTTTTTAGAATTTAATGTGCACAAGGATAATGTCACGGGGGCTGGCATGGTGCCCTGATCAAAAGTACCTTTTCGAAGTTTGAAGCAAAAGGTACTTTTGATCAAGGTCATGTTGGTTTGGTGTTGTATCAAAACCATCTTTTTAAATTTGAAAGGGAAAGGTGTTTTTTATGGGCGACATCTATACAGTTAGCAGGATGTACGTTTGACTATATTTATTAATTAATTGAAAAAAGAAGGTATTTTAAATTTTCAACTAATTAATAAATACAATCAAATGTCCATCTTGCTGGCTGCATAGACAATACGCTTTTGACGAGGGTTGTGACAAATAATATACCATTTATTATTGACTAGCAATTTGAGAGACATTGCATTAAATTTGATGTGTCACGATAGTATGATTGTATTGATATGTAAGAAAAGTAGGAGAGAGATTTGATAGTCATTGCAAATTTAGTTACAAAACAAGTATTACCAGCATGTCTTTTCATAATTTAATGTGCACAAGGTTAAGGTAATGCTATAACAACAATTGGTCCTTGTACAATTACCAGCCCTTTCTCCTCTAACATAACAAAGATTTCTCCAGTAGAATCATCCACATAGTCACGTTGATGTACACGATCTGGAGCAAGGCTAGGAGTGACATGAGGTATGTCCACTTGCAATATATATATACATATATATCAGTACATGAATATCTAGTTAAAACTAAAATTTAAAAATAATTAAAAAAAATTGAAACATGCACATGTGCACACATACATGCACATCATCTGATATCGGATGACCTGAGTTCTTTGCAACGATCATCTCCACCATATGAACAATATGGTCACGAGTCAACATCTACATCCATCTAATTTGTCCCTTGTCATGGCATAAATGACGACTGAAGAGGATTATGTAGCTGAGATGGTATCGACAATGATGAACCGAGACCAATCAACATCTCAGTAAAACCCATAGTTTGTGCAACAACCAAATGATTTGTAGGTGGATCCCAATGTGCACTTGTGTTGGGTTGAGAGTGATGGGATCCTAGATGTGGATGAACTCCATGTGCCAAACGATCTCTGACCCCCTCTATATTGATCCCATAGTCTGATGTGATGAAGGCATATGCCTCTAAGACGTCCTCAACCAAACAATGCAAAGTCCTATGTGCCATATCTCCTGAAAGTCCGTCGAGCTATGTGGGAGTAGGGATGTATGCCGCTGTATAAGGATCCATGTTGGTCCACTGTGATGGAAATGGTGTGGATCGTGAATGTCTAGACATCAAATACTAACCTACACAATCAGTAGATATCCTAGTGGTGGCAGTTGCAATGTCACCTACAATGTCAATTGCTTCCTTTTGGGAAGCAACGACAACCTCATTTGCTAAGGGGGCCAGAGTTGGAGTGAGAGTAGGAGACCTGTCGCCAACCAATACCCTAAACATTGGGGGTGGTCTACCTACTCAAGGATAGGTGGGCCTATCGGCAATCCTGCCACGCCCCTAACCAACATATTCTAGAAAGTCCAGGTAGTTGACTTTGAGGCCCAAATCGACCTCAACATACAACAGCTGAACAAAGTATAATGGAATCTGGTCATTGTTTGGATATTGACCATGTGCTACGAGAAATCATGGGTAGATCAATGGGGCCATAACACAATCCACACATTTGGTGACCTGGTATCCCCTCACCTTATGTACATTTTGATAAAATGGAAAACAAGTGTTTTTTTATCATTTCTTTGGTCATAGCTTTGTTTAAAGGGAACCTCACCATGTACCTCTTCCTGCATGCGTGAAAGAATGGAAACTACTCTATTAGGGGAATATGCACTAGTCTATCCAAGTTCATCTCTTAGTTTTTCTAGACTATGTAATATTGACATGCATACTTCAAAATAGATCCCTAGGTTTGCACCCCCTGCTAATGAGTCTCTCAATTTCTTAATCTCATCAGTGGTATTTGCAAACAAAGATTCTAGAGGTGGAACATTTCCATTTTCCATGTTATATATGTGTGTACAACTAAAGGAGCAATGAGACCTTGGTAAATAATATATCTAGATCTAGAGAATAGAAATCTAAAATAGTTCTAATAATTCATTTAATCATCAATAATATTTTCATTCCATTAACAAAAAAAACATTCAACATCTATCATAGTTTTTAATAATCAAAACGTTCAAATTACTAGATTACACACAAAACATAATCTAAAATAGTTCTAAAATTTAAATTTACAAGTGTGCACTCTAATACAAAATGTGCCATTAAAGACTTAAAAAATCTTGATAAAGGTTGCATCTAAGATTTATTTCCTAGAACTAGTAATAAAGGGAAAGCATCATTACTTAACATTGGTGGTCATATAAAATCAATTTTCATTATTGAAAGTACAAATAAGAGAAGAAAATGAGAGAGATGATAAGCTTGTAAATATAATTTCTAAATTATTGAAGCAATATTTTGATAAGGAGGAAACCAAAAAATTGGAAATAAACTTCCTCATATCCATAAAGAAAATTTGATAGGAGGAAGGGACATGCACATAATATTTATCATGAAAGTTACCATACAATGTATAAGAACATGATACTAAGGAACATAGGTTTCTTATAAGTACACAACAAACCTAGATGAAGATTTAACCCTAGTACAAAAAGAAAGAAATAATGAAAGAATAGGAGAAAATGAAGATTTAATCTTTGTACATACTTTTTCTATTACCTCAAATCTTCCACCAATATAAATTGAATTAGTGATTAATCAAAATATTAAACTTTTAAAACTTGAATAAACATAAATACCCTTCACTTTCACCTAACTGAATGATTAAATTGATCACATAATTTAAGTTTTAGTGAATATAATTAGGTCACATCTCAAATCAACTATCAATTACCTAAATTATCAACTTTTTGAGAAATTTTATGATTTTGTGAATTTGTGACTTACGACAAGAATAAAGATGTCAAAAACTACTAAGGTGATATTCTTGTCATGTCATTATATTGAAAACCCATATTTCACCTAGAATAAGATCATTTGTATAGAATATTAGGTATCGCAGATGAAGAAAATGTGATTTCTTTGTTTGGTGTCATCTACCATGGGTATCTTCAATTTTTTTGATCATTCCTCCTACTAACATTTTGTCTAATTGTATGTCAACTCTTGTTTTGACCTTGAGGTTTTAAGTTAATATATATTTTTTTTTTTGCATCCTTCTTTTAGTTCTTAATATTTATCTTTTTCCATTAATTTAACGCTTGAATTTAGTTACAAATGGTCTACATACCTATTCCAAATATTCCATTTCATGAATTTTATAGGTTTACCTTATCTTACATGCCAACTTGTCACATTTTCCTACTCTTGAAATTAAATTCCTACAAGAAATTAAGGAACTTAGGATACCCACCTCCCAATGGTCTTGGAATGGATGTGTATTTAAATGGAGAAGGATTTCAAAAGGCTCATGGTACTTGTGGACCCCTCAAAGGCATGATATATAACACAAGAACTCTATTTATGAAATTTGGTCTTTAGTTGTTGGCTTCTAGTATGAATGTGATTTATAAGGTGGAATTCCTAGTTGAGACTCTCAATCTTCAATTGTTGGAATCCAGTGTGATTAAACAATATGAGCCAAGTATTAATCTAATGTTAATTCTTGAAAGAAGGTATATATTATTCTCATCTTAATTCTCACACAAAGTTGTCCTAAACAATTTCTCATATGAGTTCCATATTTGTAATTTTTTCTTAATATAAAAGCATATTTTATTTCATTAATTAACCTATCTATTCTATGTTACAAAGGATGATTTTATTTTAAATTATAAGTATATAATTCAAAATTAACAAGTAATTCAAGATAGAGTACACACAATATTTAGTTAAAATAAAATAATATTCTTATTTTCATAGAGAGTTATGTAGAATGGTAGCTTGATGTCTCAGAAATATTTCTTTGATGTACTAATTTTTTATCATTACATTATGAGTGAATCATCCCAATTATATAGCCAAGCACATCAAAAATTATAGATTGGAAAGCAAAATAATTAGACATTTGTCATATTTTTATATGTATAAAGTTTCTAGCATCAAACTATTTATACTTATAGATTGTATAAAACTATAAATTTAATAATTATTCCTAATTTATTAAGAATCAATCTAATAAAGTTTGACTTCATATTGTATACTTTTTATAAACATCTCACTAATCCAACCATACAATTTATATATGTTACAAAATATATAATAACAAAATACAACATCTAAATATGATAGTAAATCTAATCAAACATGACCCAAATGTAGGTTAGAGAAAATAATCTTAATCTATACCATTATTTTGAGTTTTATTTAATAGAAATTGTAAAAAATTATAATATTGAAAAAAAAAATGAATAAAATAAGCTATCAGGACATAATAACCCGACCAAAATAACCCTGGATAGAATAACCTGACCAAAATAACCCAAGGAAAAAATAACCCAGGGTCATAATAACCCACGGACAGAATAACCTGTGGTCAAAATAACCCATGGATAGAATAACCCATGGTCATTTTAGATCAAGCTAGTAATGATGAGAATCTTTTTTTAATATTCACACATCAGCAGATCTTATCTTACTAGTTGAATCTGAAAATTGGTTTAGTGATGGTACATTTAAAACAGTGCCAAGTATTTTTCAACAGAACTGTACATGATTATTGGCTTGAAAACTGATGCAATATTTCCACTCATTTATATTCTTATGAGCAACAAAACAAGAACCACTTATACATGAGTACTTGCAAAATTAAAACTACTTCAACCTAATCTAAACCCAAATTCTATACTTATTGATTTTGAATTAGGTTTCATGGGAGCTATTTCTAAGACTTTTCCAAATGCCACTATTCGGGGATGTTTTTCCCATTTCTCTCAATGCTCCACATTATTGAGGGATGACATATAGGATTTAGTGAATTGCTTCAAGCATTGAACAACTCAACTATCTGAAAATTCATCAAAGCAGTGAAAAAAGAATAGAGTCTCCAAGAGAATAGAATAGAAAAATATATGGCTGGATACACTGGGCAACCAAGTAGGAAAAAATACCATGAACTCAAAGAAAAATTAAAAATATTGGTTGATGGTTATGACAACCATAACATTTTAGATTAAATATAAGAGGCATCGCTCATAATTTGACACTTTAATTGAAAATTTGAATAATAAAGTTATTTTAGCAACATACATGTAATTTATAAATTTTATTTTCCTTTCTCTATATTCTTATGGGGATATTTTTTCCATGGGTTATTCTGACCATGGGTTATTTTGGCTTGGGTTATTATGATCTCGGGTTATTTTGTCCCTGGGTTATTGTGACTGGGTTATTCTGTCCAGGGTTATTTTGGTTGGGTTATTATGTCCTGTAACCATAAACTAAGGATCATTTTAACAATGGTGAATTAGTGTCTAAGATTGGCCTAAAAAATTATAATATTCAACATTCTCATCACAAATGATATGTGAATTTACTGAGGATCATTTGGTTATATATTTTCATAGATTTAAAATTTGAATATTTATTACTATAAACATTCATTACAATTATATTTTAAAATAATATTGTAATAATATTATGTCTTTGAAATTTGTTATGTGGATTTTAATGTTGTTTTATAAATTTAAGTTAGACTAAGTAGAATCTAATGAGAGACAGGTTAAAAACATTCAAGTAATTTATGTTTGTCTTAAAATTATGATTATTGAGATTAAATAGATAATTGATTGTATTTTGATTTCAAAATTGGAAATATTTTAAGATTATAGAACCATATTATCCTTTGATACAAAAAGTTATGTCAAGGATTATTTGTATCTTCCTCATAATTATGTTTCACATATTGAATATTTCAGGGAGGATTGTGTGGATGATTTGGAAGTTGAAGCAAAGATTGGTTGAGATTGACAATGAAATATAGGTTGGATATTTTGATATACTCCAAAATCCTAAGAATAGAGAAGATGGTGAGTCATATTTTAATAGACCATATCTTCACTTCTATTAAAATGAAACCTCTCTAACCAATATATTGGATTGCAAAATAAGTAATAGATATATTATGCATGATGTCTAAGATTTTAATTACATGATGGATTGATATATTCCAAGAATTTATAAATGAAACTTATATTCATATATATTTATTTGTTTTAGTGTTTAAAATTAGTTAAAAAAATTCTTTGAGGGATTTATGCAAATATGACATCTTAGAAAGATAATTTCATGTCATTTTGGTGTAGGTCATAACTTAGCTTTTAATTTATCATTTATTGGAATGAAAAGTTTGAGAAGTTTATAGAAGGCCATAGATGGCCCACTTTTTGAATTAAATTTAGCTATGAATTTTTATTTATTTTTAATGCTCATTTAGATTTAAATTTGGAGAGATATTTTGGTGAGGAAAATATCTAAGAGTTACCACATTTTATAAGTTAAAACTTACCAAGTATTTACTCAAAATTATTTTGTGGACTCTCTTCTTTTCTTTGAGTAAATGATTCAACATGTTAAAAATCCATTAGATCAAATAATATATATTAGATTCAACTTATTTAGCCAAAATGAAAGGTTAAGAAGAGGGGTTGCCTCTTTTGCAATTTGATTATTATATAATTCAAGGATCTTGAGAAGAGGGAAGTGAAGAAATCAAGAGGGTTTGGATTGAGAAGGATTTGGTAAAGCTTGTGAGAATATTGGAAAGCGTGTTCTATCAACATATCAAATCTCCCTAGATTTTAAATTTTACTTGAGATAGTTCTCTTATGATATTTTATTCCTTTCCTAACTCTACCTTTCTTTCAAATTAATGATATTATTTTTATGTTATTTTCATGTTTGTTAAATAATATGATTATCACAATTGAATGGAGCCTTAAGCTTTTTGGCTAATTTCCTCTTTGTGCATATTTATTTAAAATAATGGACAAGTCTTCTTTATGTTCTTTAAATGGTTTTTGTGACTTTATAAGGGTATTTCCTTTGGATTTAAGCTTTATTTCCTTATCCAAGACCTTTATTTAGATCAAGAGAGATATTTTATGTATGTTTGAGGAAGCCATATGTGTACCTAACAAGCTCTTCAATGTTTCCATAAATTAATCTTGAGTGTGTATGCATATGGATCCATTTTTTAGAAAGTATAACAATAATTTAGAGATGAATATGTGAAAATTAAAGAGTTGGGGAATATTATCAAAATCTCAATATGAAGTGCAAAATAAAAATAAACTAACAATTAGCACTAATCTCCTAACAACTAGAAACTAAACTATAAATTTTGACTTTTATATTTTGCATGGGATATAAACTAATGGAATTGATAGATTTAGGAAAAACTCATAATTTCATCAACAAGAAGCTAGTCTCTCATTTGAATTATATTATTCCACTGTTGAAAATGGGTTTGTTGAAAAGGCTTTAGAAACTTTCAAGCAAATGCAATTGGTAGCTGTAAAGCCAAATTATAGAGCAAATGGGTTTGTTGAAAAGGTTTTAGAAACTTTCAAGCAAATGAAATTGCGAGATGTAAAGCCAAATTTTGTAGAGAAAATTTGGGTTTGTTTAAAAGGCTTTAAAAACTTTCAATCAAATTCAATTGGTAGCTATAAAGCCAAATTTTGGAGCAAATGGGTTTGTTTAAAAGGCTTTAGAAACTTTAAAGAAAATGCAATTGGCAGCTATAAAGCCAAGTTTTGCAAAATGGGTTTGTTTAAAAGGCTTTAGAAACTTTCAAGCAAATGCGATTGGCAGTTGTAAAGCCAAATTTTGCAATTTATGGGTTTGTTTAAAATACTTTAGAAACTTTCAAGAAAATGCAATTGGCAGCTGTAAAGCCAAATTGCAGAGCAAATGGCTTTGTTGAAAAGGCTTTAGAAACTTTCAAGCAAATGCAATTGGTAGGTGTAAATCCAAATTCCATAACCTCCACAAGCTTCACCCTTCATGTACCAAAATGGGAGCTTTGAAATAGGGTATATTAAATTTGTTTGGGAGCTTTGAAATAGGGTATATTAAATTTATTTCATTTTAAAGGAAACCCACATGGTATATTAAATTTGGTTCATTTTAAAGGAAACCCACATGATAAATTTGGTCTCATGGAATGTTGTGATTAAATGATACACACAAAATGGATTTTTTTTAATCACATTTAGGGTTTACAAATTTTCAAACAAATGCAATTTGAAATCAAAGAATTCCAACAAAGATAACCAACCTGGTGCACTATAGAGGTCGAGGTTGATATACTATGGCTTGAGGTGGTGCACATTGAAGCTTCGCCACCAGACTTGGAGTTTTCCATTCACCAAAAACTTTGTTCAGTTCAAGTTTTCCATGGGCAAAGGAAAAAGTGTGAGTTCGAAAATGACATGAATTTTTTTATAAAGCCCTATTTCAAGGGGTTCAATTGAACCCCTTAAAATATTATTTTCCTGTTGACTTGTCAGGGGTTCACTCAAATTGACAGTTCGATTGAACCCTATGGTTTGACCAAACATCTTCATGGGTTTGGTCAAACATGCTAGTTCGAACGAACCCCCTTACCTAGTGCAAACACATAAAAACAAATTTTCCTTCCTCCATCAAATTATAAACCACTATTGTGGCTTCACCCACAAACACAATAACACCATATTTACATGGAAAACCCAATGAGTGAAAAACCACGGTTAGGATTAACTTACACTATAGATAATATCAAAAATTATTACAAAAAGACTCACTACCTGAGATAAGGCTCACTGCTTGAAATAAGGACTCACTGTCCACAAGGCTACAACCCAGAGGGCTCACTGCCACAAAGATACAAAGAAGAATTATTATAGAGAGACAACAATCCCAATGCAAAAAATATTCCACCATAATCACTTATCAACTCGCATGAATGATAAAGTTAACCTTCTACTCACTACATCTAGAAATTCGGTGTTTAAGCTCTAAACTGAACAACCACACACTTAACTCACACACTTTAAGAATAGCATCAAAGTTGTGCATGTTCTTTCACTTAGCTTCCTTATTTTCTTATGTACAATTTTCATCGTTAGCACATTCTATATTTATACTATCTCCAAACTTGAAAAGATACAAAGTCGGACATCCAACTTCAGATTTAAATTAGGTCATAACCAAACATCTTAGGGTGGAATTAGAATGAGGGAGAACCAAAACATGCCTTCATCAAGACCCATAATAGATCCAACATGCTTCATCAACTTTGAAAATAGTGCTTAACACATGGTCAACCATACCAGTGTAAAACACATAGATCAATTAAGCTTGATACTTCCAAATGCCAAAACCAACTTCAATAGAACCAGGGAAACACAATGCTTGAACCATACACCATAAGGCTTCATTAAAGAGAAATTTAGACCAACAAAAAATATCTCAGACCTTAATCAACACAAAAAAAAAATGTAATTCACAAACAATAGAACCAACAACCTTCTTTTAATACAATTTTCTCAATATCCTCAACATATACAATCAACAACAACTAGTAGATAATCAGCTGGCAGGTTGACATCAATGACAACACTTCATTCTTCTTCCATTCTTGCAAAAATCTTCCCCTTTGTCATTGATGGCAACACATGATGTTTAAAACCATCAAAGACACCATACCTATTCTAAAAATACTTCTCAAGATTTTTCCATTTTTCTTCTCCCCGCTTAGAAGATCATCTTCTTCATTACTTGCTTTATCATATTAACTTTCTATTCCTTTTCGCATGCTCTCTCCCCATTTTTTATTTTTCATATGCTCTCTCTCCCCCTTTGACATCAATGGCAAAGGAAAAAGATATGTCCATTGAAACTTCCTTTGACATGAAAGTAGAATACTTATGATGACAACAGTTAGAAAATCTGCTTGCTCCCCCTGAGGGGTAGCCACCCAGAAAAAAATTAGCCCAAAGAGATAGAACTATGAGTCCATCGGATTGATGCATCTCCAAATGCATCTTAGTTTGTAAAAGGAGGGGAAATAACCCCTAGCTTATCCCAGAGATACACAAAAAATATCTTTAGGAAGATCCTTTGTAAATATATTTGCAATCTAATCCTTTGTTGAAACATACTCAAGCTTGAATTAAATCTCTATGACCTTCTCTCTTAAGAAATGATACCTGATAGATATATGCTTTGTTCTCAAGTGCATCACAGGATTCTTCAAAATATTAATTGCAATTCTATTATCACAAAAGATAGAGATAGGATCATCATTTAGCACTGTGATACTTTTCAATGTCTATTTCATCCATAAAACTTGTGTGCAACATGATGCAGTAGCAATATGCTTAGCTTTAGCAATAGACAAAGAGACTAAATCTTTTTTTTACTCAATCGTGCAACCAATCTACATCCAAGAACGAATGCACCACCACTTGTACTATTTCTATCATCTATACTTCTAGCCCAATCTACATCTATAAAAGAACTAAGTGTAAAATCAATATCTTTAGGCTACCATAATCCATAATCTAGAGTTCCTTTCAAATATATGAATATTATTTTAACTACAGTAACATGTGTTTCCTTTGGATCTTCTTGAAATCTAGCGACAAGACAAACCACATGCATAATATCCGGTCTAGTAGTAGTCAAATACAGTAGTCCACCAATCATAGATCTATACTTTCTTTGATCATTCTTAGGTGAATCATCATATTTTCCTAACTTGCATCCAATCACCATAGGAGTACTTACCGGTTTGGAACCATCCATCCCAAATTTTCTCAACTTTTCTCTCACATACTTAGATTGTGACATAAAAATTCCTTTCTATGTTTGATTAATTTCTAGCCCAAGAAAGAAATTCATCTCACCAAACATAGATATTTCAAATTCTTTTTGCATTTATTATGCAAAAATCTTGCACATATTTTCATTTCCTCCAAAGATAATGTCATGAACATATATAGCTACAATCAATATTTTTCATTTTCAGTCTTGAAGTACAAATTATTGTCTTTCATACCTTTGTTAAATTCTTTTTGATTCAAGTACTTATCTAACCTTGCATACCAGGCTCTAGGAGCTTGCTTCAATCCATATAAAGCTTTCTTCAATCTACACACCATATCCAGTTGATTTGTTAACTGAAATCCTTTAAGTTGTTCCATGTAGACCTCTTCATCTAGTTCATCATTAAAAAATGCTTACTTGACATCCATTTGATATACTTTGAAATATTTATAAGTAGCTAATGCCAAGAAAATTCTTATAGCTTCCATTCTTGCTACCAGGGAAAAATTCTCCTAAAGATCTATACCTTCCACTTGTGAGTAGCCCTTACACACAAGCCTTTCTTTATTTCTGAAAACTTTCTCATTCACATTCAACTTGTTTCTGAATACCCATTTTGATCCAATGATATTTTTGCCTATTGGTTTTGGGACCAATTCCCAAGTTTGATTCATTTCAATCTGCCAAATTTATTCTTTCATTACTTCCTTCCAATGTTCATCCTCATAGGCTTGGCTTATTGAATTGAGCTCAATTTCAGAGAACAAGCACAAATTTACTTCAATAACAACTTTGCTTCTAGTCAAGAAACCTTTTGTCTTGTCTCCAATAATCTGACTTTCTAAATGATTCCTCGATACATATTTCAGTGTTCTAGGGGACATTACTGAAGCATCATTTTATCTTTCATTCTACTCTTTCTACTCATCTCTATCCTATTCTTCCATAATTTCTTCTATTCTCACATAGCCATGTTCATCATACACATATCCATCAATATCAATAGAATTCTTCATTGTTTCATCAACCTTCACATTCAAGCTCTCCACAATCTTCCTCAATATTTTGTTGAAACATCTGTATGCATTTCTTTTAGTAGAGTAACCAAGAAATATTCCTTCATTACTTCTTGCATCAAAATTTCCCAATGTTTCCTCATCTCTTTTGATATAACATTTTCTTTTGAATACCTTGAAATATTTAACTGTTAGAATTCTTCCATGCCATAGCTCATAGGGAGTGGGTATGTGCAGGATCATCATGGAAAAGATATGCCCTTAAGTGGTGATCAAATTTAGAAAAATCAAAGTTAGGCAACTTGATATAAAAATTTGAATAATTTATCTATATTATTTCAAAAATATGTAAGAATAGAATCTGTAGAAAATTGAATGTAGATTCTAAACTCCTAGGTTTATTTTTAAAAAAAAGTCTATTTGGTGAAAATTTAAAATTTCAATGCAGTAGTACTTAAATTTCAGGGAAAAAATAAAAAGTAGGTGTCTATCTAACCACCCTAACCACAATAAAATGATAATATTTTTTTATAATATTTTAGATATTAGAAGACTCATGTCTCAATGTGATGCATATTTTTTTTGTAATTTTTTTCTAGGTAAATAATTAATTATGAATTTTTTATTACAACTTTTGAAAAATATAAAAACTCGTATGTCTGACCACCTTAACTTGGTCAAAACTTCATGAAATTCATTTTTTTTAATCCTATAGTATGCTAAGCATTGATTGTGACACATGTTTTGGATTTAAAAAATGTGATACCATTTGAAAGCTATAGATTTTTTTCAATCAGCCTATCAATGAGGACTTTAGTCATAATTCAAATAGAAAATGAATAATAATTATTTATTAAATTCAAAGTAAATCATAATTTATATTGGTGGAAAGTTGAGAATCTCCTTTAAAAACCCTTTTCATTTCATCAATTTTGGGTAGAAAAAGGTCATCAACCACATACCCTACACATAACCATCATATCGCCACTTTTTGGCCAATCATGATCTTGCACATACCTGATTCTTTGTATTGTTTTCTCTTTCTTGAACTTGATTGAATACATACACAACAGTGTGAATAGCTTCTTTCTAATAAACTTCTGGTAATCCGACTTCAATGATTGTTCACCTAGCAACTTCTTGAACTGTTCTATTTTTCCTTTCAACAACTCCATTATGTTGAGGAGTTCTTGTAGCATATAACTATCTCTTTATTCCATTCACTTCAGAAAACATATTAAACTCATGGGAGGTGAATTCACCACCTCTATCAGATCTCAAGCATTTTATCTTCAAATTCAGTTCATTTTCAACCATAGCCTTGAATGCTTTGAATCTATCTAATGCTTCTTATTTTTCTCTTAAAAATTTGTAAACCATGTATATCTAGAATAATCATTAATTAAAACCATAAAGTACCTTTCACCAAGTAGACTTCGCACTCTCATGAGACCACAAAGATTAGTATGAACTAAATCCAGCAATCTAGTAGTATATTGTTCTCTTAATCTGTAATGATTTCTTGTTTGCTTCCTGAACTGGCAATTCCTGCAAATAGCATTTACAGGCTTTGGAATTCTCGATAGATCTCTCACGGCTTGAATAGTACTAATCCTTTCCAAGTTATCAAAATTCATGTGACACATTCTCTTGTTCCATAACTAGCTTCCATTTATCTGAGTCATAAAACATCGCCCATCAAAACCTTTAAGCTAATAAATATTCCCTTCAAATTTCTTTCATGTAGCAATCAAAGTTTCGGATCCCTTCTGGATCTCACACTTCTCATCCTTAAACACAAGACCATATCTCTTTCTGTGCATTTCATCAACACTCAACAGATTATGTTGTAAACTCTTAACATAGTAGACATCGCTAGTATGATGATTGCCATCAAAACTTACTAAACCTATCCCACATATTTTAGCACAAGTATCATCTCTAAACATAACCAAACCTCCATCATATTTTTCAATTTTCAAAAACTTACTCTTGTCACCAATCATGTGATGTGAAAAACCACTATAGACTACCCAAAAATTATTTTCTTGTTTAGCATGTGGGGTGGAGATAATTGTACCTTCATTTCTCTCCTTCTCCTTCTCTTTCTCCTTCTCCAGAGGACTTTCCTTTCATTGTCTTTCTGAATTTGTAGAAGTGAGGTCATCTTTAATTTCCAAGAAAAAGCATTCATTGTCATATGGATCTTCATATTTTGAATCTTCATCTAAAATACTAGCATTCTCATTAACACAATAAACTTTATTAATCTTCTTTCATTCCTTTCTTTCTCATATCTTTATTTATTCTTTTTATCTCTTTTCGAACACTTTGTAGCATAGCAACCAATTTCTTGACAACTAAAGCATTTAAAGGGATATTTTCCTTCATTCTTTGCAGAGCCTTTTCTCAATCTTCTTACAAAGTTAGCCTCCATTTCTTCAAAGTTCTCTTCATCTAAATCTTCAATTTTTGTAGCTTTAAAACTAGTCTCTGTTTTTCCTCCATTTCTTAGATTTGACTTCCACATTTCATAAAATGTCAAAAATCCTAAGAATAGATCCTTAGAACAAATCTTGTAATCTATAGTCTACTCAATAGCACTCACCCTTTCACTATAAAGCATCAGGAAGAGATCTGATAATCTTCTTTACAATTTTGGTTTCATCTATAGTAGCACCAAGATATTGCATTCCAACCACTACCTCATCCAATCTCTGTACATAGGCTTTAACATTCTCATCTTCAAACATATGTAGAAGATCAAAATGTGTTTCCAAATTCTATATTTTTTCCCCTTTCACCCTTTCATCACCATTGTGTGCTCATTCTAAAGCATCCCAGGCTTCCTTAGCTATCTTAAAATTTTGAACCTTAATCAACTCAGAATGTACCAAACTATTCTTCAAGCTAAACTTTTCCTTGTTATTCACTTCATGTGCTCTAATTTCTTCAGGTGTACTCAGACCATTCGTAGGAGGAGTGTAGGGATTCTTATAAGATTTCTCTACATCAAATCCACAATACTCCAGATATACTTCCATCAATACTTTCCATATACCATAATTAGTTCCATCAAACCTCGGACAGTCAAAGGCCATTTTTTTAGCCATTGCAGACCTTCCTCAAGAGATTGAGCTCTTCACCAAGGAACCAAGCTCTAATGCCAATTGTTGGATATGACAATTAAGAGGGGGGTGAATCAGTTGTCACAAATTATAACCTTAAATTTAATTACTGGAACTAACACATAAAATGGTTAAGTGATTAACCATCAAATGCAAATGCACAAACATAATAACACCAAATTTACTTGGAAAACACAATGAGGGAAAAACCATGGTGAGGATTAACTAACAATATATAGACAATCAAAACCAATTACAAAAAGGCTCACTGCCTGAAATAAGGACTCACTATCCACAGGGCTACAACTCGGAGGTCTCACTACCACAGAGATACAAAGAAGAAAAAGAAGACTTGTTATAGAGAGACAAAAATCCCAATGCAAGGAAGATTCCACCACAATCACTTATCAACTTGCATGAATGATAAAATTAACCTTTTACTCGGTACATTTGGAAACTCAGCGTCTAAGCTCCACACTGAATAACCACAAACTTAACTCACACACTTTAAGAATAGCATTGAAGTCACATCTGCTCTTTAACTTATCTTTCTTCTTTTCTTATGTAAAATTTTCATCATTAGCATATTTTGTATTTATACTATCTCCAACCTTGAAAAGATATAAAGATGGCCATCCAACTTCAAATTCAAATTAGGTCAGTGCAAAACATCCTAGGGTGGAATTAGAATGAGGGTGACCCAAAACACTTGCTTCATCGATACCCATAATAGATCCAACATGCTTCATCAACTTCAAAAGTAGTGCTTGACACATGGTTGACCATACTAGTGTAAAACACATAGATCAATTAAGCTTGATACATCCAAATGCCAAAACCAACTTCAATAGAACCAGGGAAACACAACTCTTGAACCATATGCCATAAGACTTCATCAAAGAGAAATTCAGACTAGCAAAAAATATCTCAAACCTCAATCAACACGCAGAAAAAATATAGTTCACAAGCACTAGAACCAACAACCTTATTTTAATATAATTTTCTCAATATCCTCAACATATAAAATTAAAAACAACTAGTACATAACTAGCTGACAAGTTGACATCAATGACATCACTTCATTCTTCTTCCATTCTTGCAACACAGATGATTTTTTTTGTTCAACTACTAGGGGTACCATGATTAAGTTTTGGTCGAATCTTTGAAAAGTCCAATTTTGCACACTTCTCAGTAGATGTGTTGATGTGGCAAGTTGCATGACGAGTCACACCTCCAAACTTTAGTTATAGATAGATAAGAGGCTAGTCCATATTTCAAAAAAAAAAACCAAAATTCCTATGGTTTCTAGGAAATCACCACATTCTCGCAAAGTTAGCCTGCATGACCCCTCTCCCCTAGAAGAAGGTACAATGGTTACACATATTTATAGTTATTGATTTATGAATTAGATTTTAAATAATTTATTATCTAAGTTAATATTAGTCTAGTTTTAGAAAAAATAATATTTGTAATTATTATAATAATACTATAAATAAATAAAATTATAATTATTAGCATATTAATATATGTTATAATATGTTCATATATGTTGATGGAAAATTATATGTAAGTTAACATGTCAAGAAGATGTATTTTTTGTTATCTATATAATTCTATAATACAACTTTGAAATACATCAATATTGTTTGCAATATTTAAAAAATAATTTTGTACTACATATTTGCTTGTAGTAAATTGATAGAAAGACTTGTAATAATTTCAATTTCAATGAATTTGTAGTTGATGATTTGCTTGGGTTGTATGAAATGAGCTTGGATTTTTTTTTTCTCATGCATATTTTTTGTTCTTACACATTGAAATAAGAAGTTAGTGGACTTGTATCATAAATGCATGGTTGGTCTTATGTTAAGGGTACATATTATACAAAAAAAAAAAATGTGCTAAGCAAAGGGATTATAGGTGAGAAAATATACATTCGATAGTACATGGGAAATCATTCATGAAAAAATATAAAATTGTTGTTTGATTGAAAAATAGTAATACATAAAATATGTAACAAAACATGATAAAAATACATATATCGAGAAATTAGATAGAAAAATCTATATTTACATTTATATATTATAATATCTTAATAAAATAATTAGAACTCTATGCAATATTTTACTTCATGAAAAATATGCATCCTTCTTGAAGAGTTTTGTTGCTTAAAAAATGGTCTCAAAATCAATCTCCCTACAACTAGAAGTGTAATTTATTAACAATAAATGAAAAGTTGATCTAAAAGAATTAAATTGTTGGAGCTAACAAATTATTAAACTCAAGACAAGATTTTTGTAATATCTAAACGAAAACATTAGCTTTGAGATTAAAAATATGATAGATCATATACTAAATTGGAATAACTAAAATAGTTCCACACTTTAGGAAACTATTTACAAAAAAATAAATTCTTAACATTATGTTTTAAACTTAAATCAAAACCTACCATGAGATAATTAGGGTGAACTATGACAATAGATGAAAACATATAACAATAGCTATATGTAAAATATCTTCCAACCAAGAATATTTGTGTTCCTTAAAGTCTCTTCGCAATCATTGCAGGGGATACAAAATGAAATTTGAAATGTTTGCAAAAAAAATGGTGTGCAAGAGGAATGGGAAAGTTATGTCCTTAACCTTGTCTATGCAGTTGTAATGTCATAAAATTGCACCCCTCACAATTTCACATTCTTATATCCGCTTTAGTGTCCACTCCCTTAGAATCTTACATGTAGGTTCATTTTATCCCTTGCATCAACATCACCCCTTTTCAACAACTACCCTCACATGTTAGCTTTGCATCAAACCTTGTGATTTTCCCTTTCATGTCATTTTGTAGTGTGTTGTGTCCAAACACTAGCGTGTCGCGCGGGTGTCTACACGCCATGTTAGTGTCCTACGACATTTTAATGTTCAAACATCTGCATCTTAGCATGTTTACCACTTGTCATCTCCTTTGGTCGGTGGTAACGGCTTGAGATGCCTTGTAATCACCGGGAAGCTTCTTTTTGTCTCTCTTCTCTCTTTAAATTTTATCTTTTCAATCCATTTGGCTCTCTTGCTTCACTCTAACTTCTCTCTAGCTTTGGGTCTAGCTTTCCACCCTCCAACACTTGCTTGCACAACTTCATATAGCTTGCTACACTAGCATTCTTACATCTTTTCAAGCTCTCTTTGCAGCATTCTCAAGCTTTTACAACATTCCTTGCAACACTCTTGGTTCTTGCAGCTATCTTGCTCTCTCCCTTTGCATCTCCTTTGTTTCTTGTAGGTTCATCTCCCTCATCTCATGCTTGTGGGCATCCTAGGATTCCATATCCCTTATCTATTGCATCTACATATTGTGATACAAGTTCTCCTCCTCATGTAGGGATTGCTTTTATCACCTCTTTTCTGATACAGTTTCTCCTCCTCAAGCGAGGTTTTCTTTTATAACTCATACTTGGTGGTGTGGGTTCTACTCTTGAAGTGGGTTTTTCTTTCACCACATGCTTTGTCCATTTCAGCTCATCTCTCTCTATCTTTTGGCTATCTGTGGAGGTGGGAACACCAAAACAAGGGTTTGACTGAGGCCAACCCCTATACAACCCCAACACTTTCTCCAAATCTTACACTTACAGGTATTAATTAAATTATCATGCTAGAGGCTTCATCACTTGTGTGGTTGTGAGCATTTCATTTCTATCTTTCATTCTCTTTATCATTTTTATTTTGCTTCATTTCAACTTTATCACATTCTGTTATTTTCTAGTACTTTTGAAGTTCTTAGTAATTAGATTGCTAGTAGTCATTTATCTATTTTCTGTGACATTCTCGATTTCTAGTCCGTATGGATGCCAACATGCCAGAGAGATTCCAGTGTGCCACGCTTTCATCCCAGAACCATGCTTCCATCTTTTGGTGAAGAGCTCACTAGTTTGTCTAGAAAATGTCTGTGGCTTGCTCTTTCTAATTCTAGAACTCTCACATTGTTCCTTGAGGTAGTTTAGGGAAGTTCACCCCATGAGGCTCTCTAAATGAAGAGAACTCGTGAGTAGAGAATCCCCCTTCTCCATATTTTGGTGAACCTGATGTGAAGCAAAAAACTAGATATTTGTTTACCCCTACTTGGTGGGGTCATAACTTTTGACTCAATGCTCGGAATTCAGAACTGTTTGCACCGTTGAAAAGGTCTCCAAGAGAACTCGTTTAGTCCCTAAAATACAATGCCTTTGGCTATTTAATTTTAGGGACTGACGCATGTTCTGAACTCAAATTCTTCTCTAAAGACCTTCGAAAATGCAAAAATTACTAGAACCTAGAAAATACTAAAAATATGGATTTGCGGTTTTTCTTAGTTCTATTATCAGCTGACTTGTTTATTCATTATTTATCATATTTAACTTATTATTTTCAAAATGAATTTTATATTTTCTTTTATTAGTTCAGTATCTGATTTTTTGCAGAGTGTTAATTATGTTCAATTTCATGCATGTGATGGTGACTTGGCTTTACCCATGTCACTCAATATCTTTGATCCTTCTGATGAGATTCATCTTGCTTTGGAGGATATCTTGTTGCAAGAAGATGAAATCATTGATACCTTCTCTTCATTCCAATGCACTCTCTTCTAGAGACGATGCATCTATGAATGATGAATCTCATCTTTATTCCAATGCACTCTCTTCTAGAGATGGTGCATTAGTGAATGATAAATCCCCTTCCACATTTGGTCATGTTTGGATCGATGTTGAAAATATGTCTTCAAATAATTATTCTACTAGTTGTGATGATTCTATAAATGTAATCTATGTCTTTGTTACCCCTCAAAGGCCTAAGATACCAATGATTTATGTGACTCCAGCTAGTCCTTCTCCTTAAAGGATTTTTTCTATTGATGGTATTCTATTTGATGGTGATTCTCCTGATCTTTCTAAGGCTCCCTCTTATAGAGTGGTAGGCCATACTTATGAGGATAGAATGAATAAACAACCAAGCCTTTTTCAAGCTCCTAAACCTATGACTAAAGAACCCATTGATTATGATATTGTTGAGCAACTTCACATTACTGTAGCCAAGATCTCACTGTGGGACTTGCTTCAGTCTACTCTGGTTTATCAAGGTATGCTTCAAGAAGCTTTTCAAAAGATCCTCTTTCCTTCTTCTACTAGGCCGATAGATGTTGATGTGTTGATAACTCATATTTGTGCAGATCTATCGAATATCATGTTCTATCAGTAGGGACTTCTACCCTTGGATGTGTAATTAATCAAGCGGATCCTCTAATGATCATAGTCAACATTAATAATATCGACATTAGACATACTCTCATTGACTTTGGTTCAATGATAAATGTATGTAGCATTGATCTATTGCCTAAGATTAATATTGATTCATCTTCTCTTAATGCTTCTCCTGTTGACATTCGTGGGTTCAATAATGTCAGTCGAAAAACCCTAGGCACAATAGTATTACCTTTTCATCTTGGACCTATTACTACATACCTACCCTTGTATATGTTGTGTCGAAAAAATTACCATATAACCACCTTCTTGGTAGACTATGGATTCATGCTATGGGTGCAATCCCGTCTACCTTGCATAAATCTATTAACTTAATTTGCAACAATCAAGTAGTCATAGTTAAGGCTGACCTTCAGGCTATACACTTATGTGAGATGGAAATCATCGATTAGGTTTTAGTTATTCCTACTCTTATTCCTTCATTGTATTCCAATATGTCGATGTTTATTCTAGTTGTACCTACTACAAAGAATACTCTTGAGATAGATGTCCCTAGAGAAGATCCTTTTGAAGCAAGAAATCTTAAGTCTACTCCTCCTACCTCTTCTCAATAAAATGCATGTCCCAATGATGATTGGGGTTCCTTAAAATTTACAAATTCCTTCATTAGGGAATATAAAGTTGACCTGATCCACTTAGACTTTCCAATAACATCATCCAAACCTCCTATCAAAGATGATCATTCTTTTGTATCATGGGATAGTGTAAATTGTAATGTTCTTAGTGTTGATCCTCATTTTGAGGAAGGTGATTACGCTTCTGCTAAAGTGTATGTGCAGGATCATCATGGAAAAAATAGGCCCTTAAGTGGCAAAAAATTCAGAAAAATTAGAGCTAGGTAACTTGACGTAAAAATTTGAATAAGTTATCTATATTATTTCAAAAATATGTAAGAATAGAATCTGTAGAAATTTGAATTTAGTTTCTAAACTACTAGTTTTTTTTTTTTTAAATCTAATAGGTGAAAATTTGAAATTTCAATGCAGTAGTACTTAAATTTTAGGGAAAAAATAAGAAGTAGGTGTTTGTCTGACCACCCTAACCATAATAAAATGATAATATTTTTTTATAAAATTTTAGATATAAGTAGAGGACTCATGTCCCGATGTAAAGCATATTTTTTTGTAATTTTTTTCCAAGGAAATAATTAATTATGAATTTTTTATTACAACTTTTAAAAAATATAAAAACACATGTGTCTAACCACCTTAACTTGGTCAAAACTTTATGAAATTCATTTTTTTTTTAATCATATAGTATGTTAAGCATAGAATGTGATGCATGTTTCAAATTGAAAAAATGTGATGTTGTTTGAAAGCTATAGATTTTTTTCAATCAGCCTATCAATGAGGACTTTAGTCATAATTCAAATAGAAAATGAATAATAATTATTAATTAAATTAAAAGTAAAGCATAATTTATATTGGTGGAAAGTTGAGAATGTCCTTTAAAAACCCTTTTCATTTCATCAATTTTGGGTAAAAAAAATTACCAGCCACATACCCTACACGTACTCATCATATCACCAATTTTTGGCCCATCATGATCCTGCACATACCCTAAAGAGGATAGTGTTGGAAATCCTATTAATATGGATGATAGAAATCCCATTGAAGACATAATCCCCATTGCTGGAACAATGCTCTCTATGAAGATCCTCCCCCTTCTCAAGATTTGCAAGTGTGATATGGCCTTGGCTTTAAGCTTGTATCTAAATATGGCTATGGGCATAAAGGTTGTGGGCGTAACGAACAAGGAATTCAAGTCCCTATAGAGTTCACACGTCCCAATCATAATTTGGGGCTTGGTTGCTCAGATGAACAACCTAAACGGAAGGCATGGTTTAGTGACATGAATTCTTCTTGACCTCGTTCTATTGAAAAAATTCATCCTCCTTTGTCTTCTATCTTCGTATCTTCTTCTTGTGAGTAGTCTAGCTTTTCTCCACAAGAGAAAGGGTTGCTTCCTAATCCTCATCCTTTGTCTAAGCAAGAACATATCTTGTTGAGGTTTCTAAAAGCCCACTTGATTACTCTTCCTCCTCCTAAGATATCTTACAAACATGATAAAGAAAGACATTCTTTTTGTGCATACCATTGAGTGGCTATCCATTCCACTACTAAATGTAAGGCCTTGAAGAATAAAATACAACTTCATGATTCAAGCATCATCACTCAGTTATTTGTTGATGCACCTACCTATTGTTTAAATGAAAAATGATATATGAAGATTTACCTCTATCTTGCATGTTCTAAGTATCTTGCATGGTTCTCCTCCCCTGTATGTTGGGGGCAATGATAAATTGTTCTGGAGATGTGCGTCCTCCTAAGGACCCCATCTCTTCTCTATATCTTTCAAATGAAGCGTCCCTTGAGTGGACCCCTTTTCTCTTTTGAAGGGTTCCTAAGTGGCCCCCTTTGAAAGCTTTTCTCTAAGTGAAATAATTTGCATCTAGCTTGGGGATAGCTTGACCAAACCTCGCTTTTCAAACAACACGTCCCTTGTGTGGACCCCCATTTATTTCGAAGGGTTCCTGAGGGACACCTTTGAAAGCCTCCCAATTTTTTGACAGTCTGTGTGACTATCCGCTTGACTGCATGCATGGATTCTTTATTTTTGGACATGCTTTATCTATAGGTAAACATGTCGCTTTGTAGGTGTGACTGTAAAGCCACTTTTTGACTCTGTGGAGTCTCCTCCTTTGGGTTTCCTCCATGAAAGAGATATTGGGGGATGCCTCCTTGCAAGTCTATGGGCCTGTAAGGAGCTTCTTTCATTGGATTTCCTTCATGTGAGAGATCTTGGGGGATACCTTCTTATAGGTTTATGGGTCTATAAGGTGCATACTTCACGAGGCTTCCTTCATATGAGAGATCTTGGGGGATGCCTCCTTGCAGGTATGTGGGCCTATAAGGAACTTACCTTTCTGGGTATCCACCATGTGAGAGATCTTGGGGCTTTCCTTCTTGTAGGTTTGTAGGCCTGTAAGATGCTTTCACCCTACAAGATATGTCCATTGTTGGTCTATGCCCCTTTGATGCACTTCATTCAAACCTCTCCAAGAGATAGTACCTGTGCACCATGTCTCCTGGAATTCTCATTCCTTTCTAGTTTCTCCCTCTTAAATTATCTTCTCAATTGTATATACCAGATCAAAGATCTACATCTTCTTCATCCTGGGTATATGCTCATTCTCCTCTTCTTTTAAGAATTCTTCTATCTTTTAATTTGGGGATGATGCAATGTACTAAGACAACCTTTTACATCAAGGTCTCTTTCACTTTGCTAACTCAAATCCTTTAGTTTTTGTGTGCTAACATTGTTTTCTGGTGCAGGTTTTTCTTGTCTAATGTATTTTTTCTACAAGTCTTCAACCTAGAGGCATGCTTCCATGGTTTGAAGAGTTTTCTGCTTCCTCTATAGTATCCTTTTGGGATAATGATGTTACTTATTTTTGGTAGATTTCCTTTAGTGTGCATATTAGTGTAGATTCATATGCCCACTAAAGTGGGGACAAAATGTAATGTTGTAAAATTGCACCCCTCGCAATTTCACATACAATATTGTATCTTCTTTAGTTTCCAATCCCTTAGCATCTTTTATAGGTTCATTTTAGCCCCTACATCAGTCTTTTTCCCTTCTCAAGATGCTTAGCACCCCTTTTCAACAACTATGCTCACATGTCAGCTTTGCATTGAATCTTGTGATTTTCCTATTTGTGTTATTTTGTAGTGTGATGCATCTGGACACTAGCATGCCATGTGGATTTTAGCACGTCACGTGGATGTTTGTGTGTCGTGCTAGCATCCT
Source organism: Sequoia sempervirens (assembly GCA_007258455.2). NCBI lineage: Eukaryota > Viridiplantae > Streptophyta > Pinopsida > Cupressales > Cupressaceae > Sequoia > Sequoia sempervirens. The sequence continues at coordinate 139,865,981 of VDFB02105785.1, forward strand.
GTGACATTTTAATATTCAAATGACCACCTCTAAGCATGTTTTCCACTTGTCATCCCCTTTGGTTAGTGGTAATAGCTCAAGATTCCTTGTAACCACTTGGGAAGATTCTTTTTTCCTCTCTTCTCTCTTTAAATGTTATCTTTTCAATATATTTGGTTCTCTACTTTCACTCTAACTTCTCTCTAGCTTTGGATCTAGCTTTCCACCCTCCAACTCTTGCTTGCAAAACTTCATCTAGCTTGCTACACCAGCATTCTTACATCTTTTCAAGCTCTCTTTCCAACATTCTCAAACTTTTACAACATTCCTTGCAACACTCTTGGTTCTTGCAGCTATCTTTCTCTCCCCCTTTGTAGCTCCTCTGGTTCTTGAAAATTCATCTCCCTCATCTCATGCTTGTGGGAATCCTGGGATTCCATATCCCCTATCTATTGCATCTACGGGTATGTGCAGGATCATGATGGGCCAAAAAGTGGCAATATGATGGGTTTGTGGTTGATGACCCTTTTTTTACCCAAAATTGATGAAATGAAAAAGGTTTTAAAAGGATATTCTCAACTTTCCATCAATATAAATTATGTTTTATTTTGAATTTAATAAGTAATTATTATTCATTTTCTATTTGAAATATGACTAAAGTCCTGATTGATAGGTTGATTGAAAAACATTTATAGCTTTCAAACGGTATCACATTTTTTAAATCCAAAACATGCATCACATTATATGCTTTGCATACTATAGGATTAAAAAAATAAAAATTGAATTTCATGAAGTTTTGACCAAGTTAAGGTGGTTAGACATAATATTTTTTATATTCTTTAAAAGTAATAAAAAAATCATAATTAATTATTTACTTGGAAAAAAATTACAAAAAAATATACATCACATCGGGACATGTGTCCTCTACTTATATCTAAAATATAATAAGAATATATTATCATTTTATTGTGGTTAGGGTGGTCAGACAAACACCCACTTCTTATTTTTTCCCTGAAATTTAAGTACTACTGCATTGAAATTTTAAATTTCCACCAAATAGTTTTTTTTTTTTTTTAAAACCTAGTACTTTAGGAAACTACTAATTTGTTGCTAGCAAATTATATTTCAGATATTTTTGAAATAATATAGATAACTTATTCAAATTTTACATCAAGTTGCCTAACTCCAATTTTTCTAAATTTTTTGCCACTTAAGGGCATGTTTTTTCCATGGTGATCTTGCACATACCCCTATATATTGTGATATGGGTTCTCCTCCTCATGCAGGGATTGCTTTTATCACCTCTTTTGTGATTCAGGTTTTCCTCCTTGAGCGAGGTTTTCTTTTATCACTCATACTTGGTGGTGTGGGTTCTACTCCTGAAGCGGGTTTTGCTTTCACCACACGCTTTTTCCATTTCAGTTCATCTCTCTCTATCTTTTGGTTTTCCATGGTGGTGGGAACACCAAAACAGGGGTTGACTGAGCCAAACCCCTATACAACCCCAACATTTTCTCTAGATCTTACACTTTTTAGTATTGAAGACATTCTCATACTGGAGGCTTCATCATTTGTGTGGTTGTGAGCATTTCCTTTCTATATTTCATTCTCTTTATGATTTCTATTTCGCTTCATTTCAACTTTATCACATTCTGTTATTTTCCAGTACTTTTGAAGTTCTTAGTAATTAGATTGCTAGTATTCATTTAGCTATTTTTTGTCACATTCTCACTTTTTGGTCTGTATAGATGACAATGCACGAGAGAGATACCAGCACACCACGCTATCATCCGAGAACTGCACTTCCATCTTTTGGTCAAGAGCTCATTAGTTTGTCTAGAAAATATTCATGGCCTTCTCTTTCTGATTCTAGAACTCTTGTGTTGTTCCTTGAGGTAGTTTAGGGTAGTTCTCCTCATGAGGCTCTTTGAATGAAGAGAACTCGTGAGTGGTGAATCCCCCTTCTCTACAACATTTAATTCAACATGAATGTGAAAATATTCTATAATAAAAACTGTTCTAGATATGATTATCCATGAACCAAATAAGAACACCATTATTAGTACCTATCATTAGGTAGATACTATCACACTCTATTTTATTTAAAAATTAGATTACTATATGTATCTATTAAGAATTCAAAAGTTAGAATTTTTATATAATAAAATATTTATCTTTTGCAAAGTTAAGATGCAAAATGTTTAATTACATGTATTCAAAAAATGAATTATTGGCAATTCGAATAACTGAGGAGTTTCACCAACCACTATGCAGCTCAACAACAATAACCTATCATGGCCTTTCACTCGCTCAAGCAACTGAGGTGACTAGGATTTGGTTAGAAGGGGACTCCCTTAATATCATTAATTTTCTCTTTAAAGCTAAGTCCATCGTCTTGGTCCATTTCTTATTTAATTGAGGATCCCCTTTCCATTATTGATTCCTTTGTTGAGGTTAAACTTACTCATGTATTTTGGGATGCTAACTCTCTTACTGATGGTTTTGCCAATTTGGGAGTAATGACTCATAATTATTGGTACTCATGATGCCATTTTGTTTAATTTTTAGAGTATTTCTAATAATGACCAAATTTCATGTCATGGTTGCGGATACATGGGAAGATAAGTTATTTTCTTTCCTATTCCTTTGGTTTTTGAACTTAGAGTTCAGAGCTTTCTCATTTAATTATTGCATATCTTCAGATTATGAGATCATGGGTTGGGATGTAATGGATGGTTATACTTGGGATGTCAGGATTACATGGATTGTGGGTGTTATTTTGTTTTGCTTCTGGATTGTTTGTTTAACCCCTTATGTGCAAAGGAACAATACAAAGGCTATGCGTAGGTTGTTTCAGGTTGCTATGGGAGGGGATTATTGTAGATTTGAGCCTTTTTCATGCAAATAAATTAGTGGGAATGAGATAGTTTGGGAATATCTAGAGAAGTGTGGTGTTTGCCCCTATATGCTCAGTCTTCATGGTTCTAATTTAGAGGTGATGAAGGAATTTGTGAATGGTTGGAATAATAGAGTTATGTGCTACCAAAGTGTGGAGGCCAATATCACCATGGAATTTATTGCTGAGATTACTGGTTTATCTACAAAGGGCAAGAATTTTTATAGGGATTGGGCTACATGTAAGACTACCTTAGATAATTTTTTCAAAGGAAAGGAGTAGCAGAGGCTTAGGTGCATTGGTACTAGAGGGTATGATCGGAAATCAATCAAACCACTTTGGAGAGATGTGACTCTCGTGATTATGAAATTTTTCATGGTGGAGGCAAGGTACTCTATGATTTATGCCTATCATTTTATGTTGTTCAATCATTTATGTCACAACAATTTGGTTTCGTTCCCCTATTACTTGCTTTTTTCTATGGAAACTAGTTTTGATGCTCACAGAAAGAACCTAGTAAGGAAATTATTCATGAAGGCCTTATGAATCTTATAATTGACCATAGTAAATTGAAATTGTTACCTAAGATTCCTAAGCTCTCTTCTGCTGGTAAAAAGAAGGGAATAAGGTATGGTTATGATATTGGTGGGTCAATGGAGAAGTGAGATGGTGACTATGAGGAAGATTTTGAAGATGAGGAATCGTTGGAGGCTGAGGGGAATTCAAAGGAAGAGTAGGAGGCCTTTATGTGTTGTTCAAAGGGCTATGATATGAATATTGAAATGATGGAGGTTGTTGCTCCTTTTGGTAAAAAGAATGTGAAGGGAAAGAAAGGGGGCCATAAGAAGAAGTGTGCTCTTAAGCTAGGGGAAGCTGGGATGAAAGGAATAAAGGAGACTCTTCTTCCTTGTGTCAAGGGGTTTTAGGGGAATTCTCATGAGGGAAATGAGTAGGCTATGGCGGATATTGTTTAGGAGGGAAATGAGCAGGCTATGATGGACATTGTTTAGGAGGGAAATGAGAAGGCTATCATGGATAATGTTTTGGAAGGTGCGAGATTTGTGAATTCTAGGATGGCTCTTCCTAGCCATGGTGGTTTGGAGACCCCTCTTTGCATGAATGATGAGAAAGTTAAGCAGGTAGAATTCAAGGATGGGCAGCTTGAGTTGTTGGAAAAGTTGACCAATTTCTTTGAGAAACATAGGGTGAAAGTTGAAGTAATTGATGTTGAAGACTCTCCTATGGAGGATGTGGAGGCAAAGGGTGTAGAGTGGAAGGACCTCCATGAGAATGTAGATGTTCCCACTATTGAGCCGATCAATTGCGAGGAGATCAATATGGATCTTTTTTGTAGAATGGCAGAAGATGACAACACAAACCTTCTCTCTCTTATGAAATGGCTCTTTTTGAAGGTTAAGGACCTTAATAATAGGCTTAAATATTAGTAGGATGTCTTTGTAGCTTTGGTAAACTGTAATCAAAGGGAATGCTCGATGAGAGATAATGTCAAAACCATGAATGTGATCCTTGATAAGTTAGCTATGGATGCTAACATACTTGGAAAAAATCATGAGGAGAGGCTGACTTCTTTGGAAAAGGCAGTTCTCAGGGTGAATGAGGACTGGGTAGTGGCTATGGAGGATAGAATGAAAAAGATTAGCAATGACTTGCAAGTTGTGGTTAGAATAAGTAATTAGTCCCTGAAGTCTAGTGCATAGGTCTTGTCTTTATTGAATGAGAAAATCATCAATTAGACTGGTAAGAGCTTGGACCTGGGTGAGCATGAGGAGGCTATAGTTGAGATTAACCATATGAACCTGACAAAGAAGGATGTGGATACTGTGCCTTACCTACGTATGAGGAGAAAGATGTAGAGATGCACAATAGGGTCATCTCTTGTAATGTGGACTCGACTAAGGTTCTTGATAATTTGTTGTAGTTGTTGGTAGTTCAACCTTCTGTACTAATGTTTTTCTATTAGTTTGCTGATAAAATTTTTAGTGTTTTCTTTTGTCAACATTTTTTAATTTTTTGGGTTGATGGTGCTTATGTGTCTTTCTCTTTAGCAGCTTCCTTTCATTGTACAGGATTTCAAGGCCCCTTTAAAACCTTCTTTTCCTTATAAAAAAATGAGGATTTTCACACATTTTTGAAGCCATCAAATTGTTTGAGATAAACAAAACTTTTAAAATAATAAAATATTAGATATTTAAATGTGTTATGTACTAGAAACATTTTTTATTTAAAAATAGAGATAACGTGTATTAAAATTGTCATATACATTGCAAACAAAAGAGAGCACACAAGGAGTTGTCAATTTGCAAGCCTTACACATACACTATGGTTACAAATGACAAAAACACTACAACTCAAATATGAAAATTTTATTTTAGTCAATCACTTTAACTTGCATAGTTAATATTTTCCCATGTCTCATTTGTCATATGGCTTATTATTTATGGTCAAATAAAATGTTCAAATGTTCAAGGCATCTAGCTAGGTATCTAATTTTATGGTTGCAACCCAAATCAAACACAATTTTTTGTTGTGAATGTAGCCCATTTTTGTGATCTCGATCATAATGAAAACTATCTCTTTCTTTTAACTCTTTAATGAGAATTATTTATCTCCTAAGTTCTCTGATGACATTAAAGGAAAGAACACAATCATTCAACTTCAAATGATTAGATATAGAATCTTGGTATTGCTCCCCTATAACATCACATGTACCTATATTAACTATTTTATCCAATAGTCTTTATTTTTATCCTACAAACATCAAGTTCAACTATTTCCTATCCAGCTTCGAGATTACACATTTGATCATATTTATTAATTAATTGAAAATCATAATACAACCAATGTTTATTTTCAATTAACTAATAAATACAATCAAAGGTGCATTCTCAAGGCTAGATAGATATTTTATACATTTCATCAAGTTCATGATGTCTTATGCTTTTGACTTTATCTTTCCTTATGCTTATAACAGTTCACATGAGAACAATAAATTGAATTAGAATGTGGAAAACAATTAACCTAGAAAATTTGAACAACAAGTATAACTTGCACTAAATGATGTGTATATTTTTTTTTGTATTTTTTAGGATTGAATTTTTTTGAAATTTATGGGAAATAATCCATCTAATTCACCTCACTTCATGATCATAGAAAATTTTCCAAACTAACTCAAATTTCGTATCAAATGTATTGTACTAGTCAAATTACATTAAATCATCAAGCTCTCTAGAATGAATTTGCAGCTTATGTGTTAGGACATTTGAGCCACCTTGGTGATTTATAAGAGTTTATGGATTCAAAATAAAAATAAATACTGAATGTCAAAGCATTTCAAAAAAAGTATGCAAGATGTACCATAGTTCACACAAAAATAGATTTTGGAGGTGATGGTGATAGTGTACAATTTTTTTATTCCACTGGTGGATGCAAAGCCTTCAAGACTTAATTTAGAGGAAGAGGTTCATCTATATATTAGCCATGTTGACTATCATTGGCACACCTTCTAGGGACAAGCACTTCTGACAATTATGAAATAATGCTTCATTGGTTAATTCTACCAACTCTACATTTCTTCAAACCAATGGTACACCATTTCACACTTGTTAGAGGTACTTGTATCTTGAAGGTGTGCCATTCACCAATGAAAACCAACATATATTATATATTTATTTATATTTCATTATATATTAAAGTGTTTTCAATACTATTACTATATTTAATGCAAATACTACATTATTTATACTACACAATAATATAAATTTGTTCAAAGTGTTTTCAATCCAAATAAACTTGATACTATTCTAATTCCAAACATTTAAGCATGAAACTCATTTATATTATATTATATATGTATTTTATTAGATATAGTGCTATTAATGTTTTATTATATATACCATAATATATAATATTTAATAATACATGTTGGTGCAAGGGCACCGTGAAGGTTTCAATGTACAAGTTTTAGGAATATTACCTAATGTTTAGTTTGGTGTTGAGTGTATCATGAATAAGGTCATATAGATCATTTTGCGATGTAATGAGTCCATTTATAGGTCTTTAGGTGGTTGGAAGGTCTAAGTTGCAAAAATATTGCAAAACTGCAAAACTGTGTAAAAGTTGTCAAGTTAAAGTTGCAAAAAATGCATCTTTGGAATTCCAATGGTCATTTGAAGGTTAAGAGTCAGTTTTGGTGGGAAAGTATTTAAAATGTGGTTGAAACTTTAATTCCCCACCACACAACCCGAAAGGAAACTAATACATCTCATAATTATGGCACAATTTTTTTTTAAAGTAAATGACATGCAACATAATATTAACATACAACACTTGAGATGAAACTATACATTTACAACAAATAACAAAGTCCCTTGGGGTTACATGACTACATAAATTTTTTGAATCAACATCTTTACATTGCTTGAAAGATAAACATACACCAGTATCCATAAGATAAGAATAAGGACGATACATTTATAACATGAAGATACATTACTCCAAGATTACAACATTACAATAGTTATTTCCAACATGAATGGGAAAAGTAAAATAGGATGGAATATACAAATGATGTGTGAGTAAAAATCATGAAGTCTGGATCCAACACTAGAATATCTCCGGTGTCATAGTAGCTAGCCTTAACTCTGTACAACTTGATCAATGATTAGTGACCCAATGGGGTGCATAGCACGTTCCACCCAACTGCATCACCCCCCATGCTAGGAGATGACAAGAAAGACCCCTAATGATAACCATCAACGAAACAAGGATTACAACAAGAAACAACAATAACATTTAAGGAAACCTCTAGTACAAGAAATAACTGATACAAGGTGTAATCAACATATGAAATAACCAACACAACATAACAAAGCATCAACAAACATATGACAACATCCACTTCTAGAGGCTCAAGAACAACAAGATGGGAAACAATAGAATACAAGGTTGTGAAAGGGTGGAGTGTCATCGCATAGGTGCTATGGGTTACCCTGGCGTAACCTTCCTAGGCTAATGGATCACCCTGGCCACCTCTACCGGCTACCAGACCCCCATCCTGCTATGCGGGATCAACATACCTTGCAAAATTACTATGCAGAGGCAAGGAATTTGATCTTTCCATTCCAGGCCTTCCCACTCATCCCAAGCCTAAATGAGCATGCACCCTCTTACACTAGAATGAACTTCAGAGTATTGAAAACCACATTCAAGTGCAAGGCTCAAGCCACATAAACACAAACCAAGTGTAAAGGTAAACCATCATCAAAGCAACAGAATCATAAAACCACCCACTTCTAGATGAAACAACATAAAACTCAAATAAATACATCAGGCTTGATATGGGTTGCCCAAGGCGAATCCTCCTAGGTCACTGGCCCCCATACCAACTCTTTCAAGTAAAAACCATATCCCCTCTAACCTCTGGAAGACTCTCAAAAAGATAACACAAGGGTTCCCCATCAAAGAATTGACATAGTAACAAGATCTCAAGGAACTAAATTCAATCTGTAATTAACGAGTTAACAAGTATAAAGTAGTGAGTGACAACATCCCAACCTTAAAGTAAAAATTCTCTCATTAAACCTTAGGCAAAAAAGGCTCCCTCCAGGAAACAAGAACCACAATCATCACCATGTCACAAACAATCATAATAACCAAAATCATCTCAAGATCAACAACCGTGACATCAATAGTAAATTCCACCAATTCATAACTCAATAACACCACATGAACGAATAATCAAAACAACCATAAACTCATCAAATAACCACAATTATGGGAGACATTCACAATCTCTTTTCTTGACTTAGCCACATAATTCAATCATTAAGTTGTATACTCCACATAGCTATCTTAAGGCTACTAAATCCTTAACAAAACAATCATTTCTATCAAGGGAAAAAAATGAAACCCTAACATACTTAATACAATCACGATAATCCAAATATTCATTTCATAAAAAATTTTACTAGCCAACTATTTAAAATAACCACTATTCCCTAGTAATCAATAGAGAATAAACTTATCTTTTACCTTTATGTAACAACATTCTTCCAATTACTCCTTATTCCACTATATGGATACCTAATAAATGACACTAAGAAATAAACTTTCTTTTCCTTGCTAATTTAGTTTTAATCACCATAAGATAGCCTATCATAAAGAAAACTACCTCATCTAAATAACTTTTCCCTTTCAACAAATATTTTCAAATAACTAACTACAAATAGATCAATTTAACTATCATAACCAAAAAAAATTCCCAATTGAAATCTTTTATCTACAACTATTTAAATGCTTACTTTAATAGTAACTATTAAAATCATTCATTACATATTGTTCCTTTTTATTTCTACATTTATCATCTAAACTTCCACAATTAACAAAATCCTTTCCTTACTTTCTACCACCTTATAATGTAACACACCTATACATAAATACATATGAATATATAAAATCATCCATAAATACAATCATAATTAAATAAATTTATCAATCTATACATAAGAATATAATTTCAAAATAGAATTAGAAGACATTATCAGTGTAATGGTATCACTCACCCCTCAAACACAGTGGCTAGTATGAGGGAAAAATTCTCCTTTTTAGATAAGGATTTAACACGCAAACTCCCCCTTTACTAATATAAAGTCAAAGTTGAACATTCAAATGATAATGAGGAAAATATCTTGACTACATACCTAATAGCATAAATCATATGTCTCAACTGAAACATCTATCCATAAAGATCTATTTTCATAAGAAACTAGAGTTTGATTCAATGATTCTCAGAAAAGTTTAGCTCTTTTGAGCTTTGCATGCACACATTGCTTCCATTATTAGAAACACGTCTTAGTATTTTACATCTAGCATTCGGTAAATATATTCCATTTCTTATATTCGTAAGAAAGACAAAGGTATCTAAAATAAAGGTCCAAGCTAAGGTCAATTGGATATGACTACACCACTCGACCAAGTTCTAAAAAAAAAAAATCTCAAATCTAATGAGAATATGCTGATAAGTCAAACCGCCACCTTTTGGGTCTGAACACGAGGATACACTAGTGTTATTGGACACAAGGGTGCAAATATAGGCTAGTCAAATAACTACTAAAATAAAGGATTGCAACACAGTGCTCAACTAATGATGTATTTGCGAAAGATCGCAACCAGTGTTCTGTATGGCAATAGAAATCATTAACGAGAACCCAAGGACCTATCAAAGGACTCGATAGGACAAAGAGCACAGATATTTGTGAATTCATTGGGAGAGTGGCATGAGATGAATATTATAGTTGGAGAGATCTACACCAAAATAATACTAGGAATTTCGACGAGGTCAATTTGTAATGAATTTGTTGGGGAATGTCCAAAGATGGCGCTCAGATGAGTTGTTGCAGATGCAGAGAGTAAGTTGCTTGAGATGGAGTGTTAAAATCAACAAATCTCTTAAAATGTGTAAGCGGCAAGGATGAACCTCTAAGAGGACGCGCATAGGGGAAGCCTGAAGGCAGACAAAAGAGGTTTACTTATAACAGAAACTTGGCATACACCGTCATTTCCCAAATTCCAATTCAGGGAATAGTATTACAGACCGGCTACAATAAAGAAATCTTAGGAAGTCAAATGCAATCATCGTGTTTAGGATTGCCTCAGATTTTGGGTGTGTCTTTCATGATATGGATCAATTTACTCGTATTTGGATGTTTCTCCATCAGATTAAAGATAGAAGTTTTGTAAGACAATTCAAGCCATGGTTGTTTATTTGAACCCTTCCAAAAAAAGGTTATATACATCTTTAAACTTCCTATTATGATCTAGTGCTTCCGCTGGGATAGGTTGACAATGGAATCAAAAGGATTATTTAAGATCTACAACATTCTATTTCTCAACACTTCAGAAGTGGCTGGGTTAAAGAATAATTTCAAAGATAAGAAACTATGGCAACCTGAATCGAAATCTCATGCTATCTAAAAGAGGCAATCACAGGACAAGTGACTCCGACAAGACGGCATCAAAATATACTGTAAACATTCCCAATAAGTGGGCTCCCAAGGTTCAAAACCAAATAATACAAAATATTCAAGTTCTAAGAAAAGTAACGAACTAAAGATTCCAATCAGAAATACCTGATGAAAGAGTACCATCATAGGAGTGGTGAACGCAGATGGTCTGCTCCAACTAACCCAAAAATGACCTTCTTGGATTCCTTAAGAACTTGTGTTACAGTGCCTCCGTTGTACACTCCAAATCCCCTCTTTTATGCAATGTACAATCCATTAAATTTGCCTGAGTCTGATTACAGCCGAAAGGACAAGGAGATCATCATGGCGCATTTTAGTGGAGTGAGGGCTTGTACTCCCATAACGTTGAAGACAGCCCGCCCCCCCCTTCCTTCCTTGTTCCATGAATCTCCTGCCCTCCATGAATATCGAGTCGATCTCCCATATATGGAGGGAAAAGGTCCCTAATCTATGCCCATACTTGCTCATAAAAGGAGCATGCAGGCCCTTCGAAAACCTCTTCTCCTCCCTTTTTCTTTCAAGCAAAAATATATGAATTTATATTCAATGTCTGTCACCGACTTCTTCACTTTTTTTTTTTGTGATCTCTTTTTTCCAAATTAGTGTTACCATATTCTAAAAATAGGCTTTTACAGATAACAGAGAAACTCCACCTTTTGCATGCGCACATCTTACACCTTCACTTCTTCTCCACTATGCTTTCTTTAATGAGTGTGACTGTTATCCAAATCCTTTTGCATGTAACATGCACTTTCTTCAATTTATTTAATTTATTAGTTTTAATATTTACTTTTAATTTGCTTACATAGTACAATAACCAATATATATATAGATATTTAAATATTTCTTTATCAAATTGTAAATTTAATTTATTTTGAATCAAACATCATTCTATTATGATGCAAATCAAACAAATATTAAATCGAGTAACCAATTTTCAGACAAACTCACTCAAGGTCCAGAAAAGCCAACTATGGAGGGGCACCACAAAAACTTGTTGTAGGTTGGTTGATAAGTTTTGGTGGCAAAAGCAATAAAGAAAACTCCTAATTTTCTGTATTTTCTAAGAATTTTCTGGTAAATCCACAGTTTCTAGCCTTGGTACGATTCCGTACAGGAGCAACTTGTTCCAAAGCTTAGTGAACTTTTTGAAGGCATGAGCTAACTTTAATTTTCAACTAGTTTGAGCATTTAATATTGAACTAGAAAAATTTTGACTCATTTTCCTGTAGCAGCCAGTGTAACCCTATTTTAAGGGTTTGATTGTGAAAATATGACTACATAAGCCATTCCACCCATTGTTTGCTTTTGTAACTCAGTGGAATGGCTCATTAGGGTGTAGGTTTGGTGTGTACATGTTTTCAAGAGTGAGGGAGGCCTTTTTATGGTGTGGGGATGATGCCCTAGTAGTGAAAAATTGTGATTTTGAGTGAAACTTAGTGAGTTCATAGTGGAAATGGATGAATTCCATTAGGGCAATAGTTTGTGATGAAATTCTAAGCATGTGCAAACATTTTTGAAGAGGTTTGCAGATTTGGTAGAGCAATATTGGGTTTGGAACATAGATCTTCAATAAACCCTTGGGAAACTTGGGTAAAGTGAGGGTTTGGTAAAAGGGTGACTTGGAGGGCTCTCCTAGTTGTAAAAGTTGAAGATTTGGTGATTTTAGTATCTGGTCTAATAATTTTTGAAGGTTTTTTATGTTGGTAGTGATTTTAAAGGGGTGTCTCTTTGTAAAAGTGAACTATTTGAAGGTTTGGGACAATGTTGAAACCTTGTTTTGAGAGATTGGGTCCAAAGTGACTATCAGTGGTTTTGTGATATTTTTGAGAAGACTAAAATGGGTGCCTGGAAAGATAAATGATTTTTGGGTTAGAAGAGATCAGAGGGAGAAAAGTTCAAAAAACTAAGTTTGCACACCTACTAGGCAAGCAGGGGAGTTGAGAGGGAATTTACCCTAGATAGGGTTTTGAGGTTTTCAAAATTGTTTGTGTCAATTGGAATTGTGTTGGTTAAGTAGTAGGCCCCACTCCTTGGAATCACATGATATAATATTGTATCATATAGTATTATATTATATATTATATAATATTTTATCATATATTATATATTGTTATATCATATATTATATACCATAACATAGGTTTATTTGGAGAAAACTCTTTCAAGAGAAAATCCCACACTCTTAAATAAGAATCCATTATAGTATTAGTGACAAATGTTATGATAAATTCTAAGGGAAAGGCCCTTATAGGAGTATCACCAACATACAACTTGATATTGGAGATTACTTAGGGGTTCTAACTCCTGATTTTATTCTTCACAAATTATATTTTGCAGGATTTCTTTTTCCACATTGTTTTGTTCTTTTATTCTTAGTGGCATCCTTTCATTTCTAGAATAGGGACTAAATATTCTAGACATTTTGATTTTATTTTTGGAGTAGTGACTACATATTCTTTGTGTCAACATATATTGTATGTGTTCCTATAATTAGTTGTAATTTTGGATAAAATTTTAGAATTGTGTCACACTTTTGGTCAAATAAATATTTTTGAGAAAAATAGTTTCCACCAAAATAGTTTTAGGGTGAAACCCTTTTGTCAAAACTATTAAATAAATATATGTTAATTTTTAAGAATTATACTATCAAGAGTACTTCTATGAAAACTTAAAAATAACACTTTCTAGAGTTCAGAGACTAAAATCTTTATATATATATAGATTAGTTTTATTATATTTTAAAAAATTAATACAAGTAGATTATTATAAACTTCTATAGCTCATTATAAATTGTCAACCTTGAAAATTTTACACTACCTTGACAACCTATTTTTCTTACAATATTAATTATAATAATGATTTATTTTTTTTAGGGACAAATTAATAAAATACATTTAAATCTCTGACATCTTTATAAATTTGGGAAAAAAGCTTCTAGTTTATGGTATGGGCGACCTTGACCTTAAAGGTGACCTATTTTAAATTTGAATTCTAGAGTCAGTCTTTGGAGAATTAAAAGGATCCTATGTCATCCTATATTCAAAAATATCAATAAGGATGCATATATAGTCAAGTTTTATTTTCATTTAAATATGAAAAAAGAGATGATTATGATGGAGATATTATGATCAAATTATAAAGATGTATTGAGTTATCCTCTACATACTATCTACAACAATCTATTGTGTTTTGTGAACTAACCTCTTGTAGGTCTATCAAGCAATCAAGACATTCATCAATAAACATTTGTGGAAAGTTGTTGTCCGACATCAATTCGTCAAAATATTTCATACCAAAGGTAATATTGTAAATTATCATTTATCATTTCCGTTAATTATTTTTTTGGACTCTTCCCAACCTAGGGTATGCCCTCTTGATCATCATCGTTTGTTGTATGTGGAGGTGAAAATACCAAAATAAGGTTTAAATAAGGAAATAGGCCATATAGCACAACCTTTCCCCCTTTTTTCATTTGTGTGGGTCAAATTTGAAGGTTCCATCAACAAATAACTACAAGAAAACATAGTGCATATCAAATTTAATGCTTCAAATTTTAATGATAGGTTCAAAAATATTTACCTTTATCAAATTTAGGTTTTTTTGTATAAGATATAAAAAAAATTCCACTGGGGTTTTAGGACCTAGGGCAACAAGCTTTCTATACTCCACATTCAAGTATGCCCTAGAGATCTTAATCCAATGAAGAAAGGGGAAAGAGATCTAACAATAGGGATGCCCTAGTATATGATTGTAATCTAATGATGGGTTCACCACCAAGCTAGAGCTTGGAAAGACAAATGCAATGCAAGATGTAATGCTAAACCCTACTATGATGCAATCTTTAACTAAATGACCTAGAAATGCATGTAAAACAAAACAAAAAGCTACAAGATGGAATGTGTGTACCTGGGAATTTGAGGCAAACTTGAATGGGCTCTGAAATATTGAAAAAAAATAAATTTTGACCTACTACAACTCATATGCCAATCTGGGAAAATCAGTCCCAGATCAGGTTTTTTTTTTTTTTGATAAATAAGGGGTCGAAGTCGAGAAGATTGTATTAAAATTAAAAGTATAAGGATTTACAAGACTTGAAGCCTCAATAGAAGATAAAACAAATAGAATCATGATTTAAATTTCTCCTACTCTTAGTAACTCAACAAATAAGAATTCTTTAGGCCTCAAATTCATTGAAAGTGTGACCAAACTATTTTCAACCCACAAAATCAGCTAAGCAAGCATGGATCCTGTAAAGAAGAAGAGGAGGAACAACACAGGTATAGTTAATGTTGAGTCACATCGGGTGACCTACTCTTGTGATGATGGTGCATCAACCTCATCCTCTGCCTCACCTTTGTCAATTAAAGCCATTATGCATCAAAGAAAGCATCACAATGCTGGGAATAATCAAGTAACATTGTATACAAGGACCATGGACCATTTGAATCCACTAGATGGCAGCATGGAAGGAATTTTTAAAGCAACCATGACAAGTAATAAAGTTATTCCTCAATACACTTCTACCTTTCCTTCAGTGCAAATAGTTTCTTAGCACATGTACGGGGAAGTTAAACTCCATATTGTAGATAGATTCAATGAAATAAATGGGAGTTCAAATACTAAACAACAACTTCAACCACAAACTAGTGTGAATCAAGTAGATCATGAAACTATTGCAATTAATGGTGATGCAGGTGCAGTATTTGGACCACCTTTGGTAGTGAACAATAGTTCAAATGAACTTTGTGGAAGTATAGTTGATTGGCAGAGGGATGGATTCGATAGTTGATCTGACTTTCTTTCTACAACATCCTTCCAGCACCATCTGACTATTTCTATGGCATCCTTCCAACACTCTATGAATGTCTTACTATGACATCCTTCCAACACTCTTTGACTGTCTTTCTGTGGCATCCTTTCAACACTCCCTGACTACAAACTACATATAAAGCAAGTACTAAAATATTCTACAGAAGATTACTGTAAAACAAGTATTAAATAGTAGTAATATATTGATGCATCAGTCCATCCAATAGTAAAATACTTTTTGAAGAAATCTGGAAAGTGGTCTCCATTTTAAAGCCAGATGAGGGCACCACGTGAACAATACATTTTTTTCATTAAAATAATACATACAGAGTGAAACCAATTCTGCAATGTGGACCTCTTTGCAAATGGTGTTTGTAGTAGCCATTGTTTCCTTCTCTACCTTCTTACTTGACTCTCCACTCTTAGAATCCTAAGTGTCTCTAATCTTCCTCTTGGATGTCCTTAAAAGCCTTATCCACATAAAGCCTTACTCCTCATGGAGTTATCTGTTTAAGTGTTGTTCCATCAGCTCCCATATTTTCCAATGCATCTGCCATTGTATTGCCTTCTCTATAAATATGGTTAATTGTTACATTTTCAAACTTATCCATTAGGTTTATTGTTGAATCTAGTAAAGATTGTAATTTCCAGCTCAACACTTTCTTAGCTCTTATCGCATTTACCACAATAGCCGAATCCCCTTCAATTTATACCTTTGCCAAGTTCAATTCTATGCAAAGGGATAGCCCTGACACTAGAGCCTTAAATTCTACCATGTTGTTTGTATCAATCTCCAATGGTTTTGAATATCTTGCAATAGTTTTTCCCTGCCAAGAGTGAATCACACCACCTACTCCTGATGGACCTGTATTCCCTCTGGACGCTCCATCAAAATTCAATTTGAACCATCCAATACTTGAAGGTCTTCATTTACAATTTGCTCTGTTTTGTTTGCTGACTTGACACCCTTTCCCAATAACTTGAGGAGTTTTTAGACCAAACCAGTTCTTGAACATACTGTCATCCCAACCTATATAAAATTTTGTTTTTTTTCTTTGGGCATGAATTCTTGAGTTCATTATTTCCACAATGACAGCTTCAATCTTAATCATAAGCATTTCTATCTCCATGGATTTCCCTTGGAATACTCTCCTATTTCTCTCCTTCCATAGTTCCCATATCAAAATTGAAGGAGAAATGATCCAAAAATTTCCACACAAGCTATCCCTAAAAAGAATTGGCCAAGATTTAAATAGCGTGAATATATCATTTGGAAATGTTGATATCCAACCAAGTTTAGGACAAAGCCACTGCTAGCATTCAAGGGAAAAGGGGCATGTTAGAAGCAAATGGTTGACATTCTCCTCACTATTGTAACATAGTGAGCATCTTGAAGGGCCCTGATATCCAATTCTTTTAAACCAATCTGCTGTCAAAATTCTACCTTGCAATGCCGCTCATGTGAAGATGCCAGCCTTTGGCATGCACACTCTATTCCAACATAATTGGACAGGTAACTGGGTTTTGGTTATTTGTTGCTGCCCATATGCTATTTTATAGCCATCCCTCACATTATACTAGCTTGATTTTGATCCATTCCAGATAATCTCGTCCCCTGAGCCCTTCTTAAACAAAATAAATCTATCATTTAATACTTGTCTAAGGTTATTAATCTCCACCAGTGGTATGCCAAGGTCCTCAAATTGTTTCCACTCCCATTTGCAAGCTTGGTTATTGTCTGATAATATAATGTAGTCACTTACATGAATACCCCATTTGTCTGAACAAATTTGGCTAATTCTGTCTGTGTCCATCAAATTACTAATAATAGGGTAACCTCCCCATGAGTCATTCCAAAATAGTGCTTTCTTCCCATCCTTTACATTCCATGATATATGATTAAGTATAATCTCACTAGATTTAGTAATAAAGATCCAAATACGAGACCCCCTAGGAAAATTTGTGACTCTTAATGCCTCTTCACTATTTAAGTTAGTGAGGTATTTGCTTCTAATGATCCTAACCCATTTGAGGTGTTGTTCCTTATGTATTTTCTAGAATAGCTTAGCCCCAAGATCCTTATTCTACCATAACTGATTTTTGATACCTATGCCTCCATGCTCAATTGGGTTGCAAACCTTATCCCATGCAATCAGAGAAAACTTATTTTTTTTGTCTGTGCCTTGCCAAAAGAATTTTCTCAACTTCTTCATCAGGGCCATGTACACTCCACTTGGCATTGAAATGCAGGACATTAGATAAATGGGAATGGCTAATAGAGTTGCTTTCAACATTATAATTCTCCCTGCCCATGATAACCACTTTGATTTACATGACTCCATTATCCTATCAATCTTTTCCCCAATTGGTTTCCAGGATGAGGAAGATCTCAAGGATTTATCTACTGGAATCCCTAATTAAGTGCATGGAAGTCTACCTTCCTTAAAACCAAATAAACTTAGTATTTTGGTTTTGGACTCTTGTTTTGACATGAAAAAAGAAAATTTGTGACTTCTCTTTATTGACTACTTGTCGCATATATTGATAGTAACCTTCTCATCTATAAGGCATCTCCTCTACAACCTTTCCCAAAGAGAATTGTATCATCTAAAAACCGTCGATGTGTGATTGGTTGAACCAAAGATGTCACCTCCACTTCTCTAATAGAACTAGATCTTTGAAGGTTGCATAACTTCCTACCAAGAGCTTCAGCCATGATGATGAAAAGGAAGGGAGAAAGTGGGTCTCCTTGCCTGATTCCTCTTGAACTTTCAAAAAAACCACATGGATTCCCATTGATCAGGATGGAGAATTTTTGGGTGGAAATGCAGTAAAATAACAGGTTTATCCATGATTTTCAAAACCAAAACCCTTCCATGCATTTGGATAAAAATCTCCAGTCTACTTTATCATATGCCTTTTTGATGTCTAGTTTTATGATCATACTTGGCTGCTTATTTTTTTGAATAGAATGAATTGATTCTTGAGCAATTATCACTCCATCAAAGATGGATCTTCCTGGAACAAAGCTTGTCCGTTCTTCTCCTATAATTTTTGGCAACGTCATTTTCAATCTGTTTGCAAGAGTCTTTGTCAACACCTTATATATTGTGTTGCAAAGTGATATTGGTCTAAATTCATCTAGACATAGTGCTTTATCTTTCTTAGGAATTAAAAAAATGAAAGTGTTGTTGATTTCTCTCAAAAATATTCCTGATGATCTTCCTGTTTCTAATGCTTCAGTAATTTCCAAGCCCAAAATTGGCTAACACTTCTGGAAAAAACCTATTGGGAATCCATTCGGTCCTCGGGCCTTGTCTAGATGGAGCTGATTTAGTGCTTTTAGTATCTCTTCCTCCGTAAATTTTTCCATTAACATCTAATTATCTTCGTCTAAAATCAGCCTAGGAATTACTTCTAGCATCTCTTGTTGAGTTGCAAGATGTGAGCCTTCATGATTGTTAAGAAGATTTGAATAAAATTGAATTATCTCTTTTTGGATCTCATATTGATCATCTAAGGTTTTCCCATTATCATTATTGATTTTGTGGATTCTATTAGTGCTTCTCCTTTGTTTTGTACTATTATGGAAGAACTTTGTGTTCTTATCCCCTTCTTCCAACCAAATCTCTCTTGATTTCTGCCTCCAAAAAATCTCTTCTTTGGCCAAAATGTCTTCATAATCCCTCAAAAGCTCCTTTTCCCTACAAAACATCTCTGAGTTCATGCCTTGTTGGATGACTTGTTCATTGAGGTCTTTAATGTTTTTCTCTATTGAGCTTTTTGAATAAAAAATGTTTTTAAAGTGATCTTTGTTCCAGCAAAGAAGGTTTTTTTTAATTTTCTTCAATTTGGTCATAAAGCAAAAAAGTTTAGACCCTTCAACATGACATTCCTTCCACCATTGTTCAATACGTTTCACAAACTCTTCATCTTTCATCCACATATTCTCAAATTTGAATGGGCATAGCAACGGTTTGATTTCTCCTAGAATTTCCAGCTGAATAGGATAATGATCTGATCCTAATGTTGGAGAAATGGAAGCTTTGAAATCAAATGGGAAGGTGGTTAAATCTCCTTTATAAAAGAACCTATCTAATTTTTCAGCTATGTTACTAAATCCCATTCTTCTGTTGTTCCATGTGAAGGTTCCATTCTCCAACTCAATTTCTAAGAGATTTTCTTTTAGCACCCAGTTTTTGAAGTCTGTCTGAGGTTGAGATTCTCTTTGTAACCCCCCACTTTTCTCTGAAAGATGAACAATGGCATTAAAGTCTCCTCCAATAATGTAGTTCTTTTTTTCCCAAATCCTAAATCTACTGTTGATCTCTTCCCATACTTCCAGTTTCTTCTTTGTGGGGATTGGACCATAAACATTTAAAATAGAGAATTTCAAGTTAGAGTTTAGACTTCTTATTGTTCCACCAATCCAATTGGTACTACCTTCCAGTTTGATAAAATCAACTCTTCTTGGATTCCACATAATTGCCAACCCACCCGAGGATCCAATAGCCTCTTCAAATTCCATATCCCAACTTCCTATTGATCTATTAAATTTTACCATTTGATCAACACTCATTTTTGTTTCCTGCATCATGACAATATCAGCTTTGAAGGAAAAAATGCAACGTTTGATCAAACGTTGCTTGTTAGGAGCATTTAAGCCCCTAACATTCCACGATATAACCTTCATTTCTCTTTGGGAAGGAACTTCCCCTTCCCTACATGCATATAGTCTGTGATTTTGGTTTGATCTGATTCCTCCCCTTCTTCGGTCCTTAAAAAAGCTGAGGATTTGTGCCCTTTTCCTTTCTTGTACTTTTCCCCACAATCTGGAGGCTTCTTATTTGATATTGATCTTTCAATCCCCAAGCTAAAGTTAAACACTTCAGACTTACTTGGAGATAGAGAAGGTGTCTCTGATTCTTCTAGTTGATCATATCCATTCAAATTGCAACATGACTTCTCCTTATCCAAAGCCTCTAAGAGTGACAATCCTTCCAAGTCCTCAATCCTTTCCTCTTCCTCTAGGAAATCTGGATCCAAAAGTCTATCTACAAAGGAAAGCTTACTCTTCTCTTTCTCATTATCCTTTTCTGATAACGTGTTGTTCTCTACCATTCCAAAGAGCTCATATACTACCTTAAGTCTAGGTGAGAGAGGTGGGCTTTGGGCTTTCTCCTCTGAATTTTTGATCAACATATTCTCTTTCCCTAGCCTTCCATTAATATTTTTCCAATTTTTATTAGTAAGTGGAAATAACCCCCCCTTGATATCCTCCACTAGAGTGTTGTTGTCCACTAATCCAAGCTCTTTTAAGTTTGGTGGCTTCTGATTGTTGATCTCCTTAGAAGGATAATAGTCCAATTTGGGTTCGTTATCTTTATTCTCCCCCCTATTGACCCTACAATTTTTCTCGTTCTCAACTGCTTATAGTTGTCTTTAAAAGGTGCAGAATGAGATCTTGATTCCATTTCTTTCTCCATTAGTCTAGCCGATTTCCTGCTACTGATATTGAGGCTTCTTGTGTGTGTCATATCAAAATGTGATTTTTGTCCCATTTCCATTTCCAAATCCAATTTTTCTTTCATGCCCATACTCCTGATTTGCTTTTGGGGGGATGATTCACTAGTTTCCCTTAAGGCTGTTGATTTTCCATAACGTAACTCATCATCTTCTTTGCTCAGTTGGTTCTCCTTTAGACTTTCCCACTAACCTTACTCTGAGTAACATCTGATCCCTTTGTGATAGATTGTCTTTTACCTTTTTCAATATATCAATGAGTCTTTCCTATAGAATGTCATCACAATCTTGTCTTGAGTCTGATTCAAAAAACTCCTCCACATCCTTTCCTTGTCTTCCTAATATAGATTCGCTGTTAAAATTAGCTACCTCTCTTAGATTAGTAGCTATACTTTCCTTAACCACCTTGCTCCTAACCTCCTTTGCTTTCCTTTCAGCCTCCCTTTCCTCATTTTTCTCTACTAATTTAGTCTTAGATATCCACCTCCTCTTTTCTTCCCTAGAGGACTCCTGCTTATGAACTGAGTAATCCTCCAAACCCATTCTTTCTACCAAAACCTGACCTACTATCTCTATTATGATATTTTCTTGAACTTTTTCTAGCCACTGTTCAATTAACATCTCCATTTCTCATTGACTGATGTTGGATGGTTTATTTTGGAGTGATCCATAATCCCCAATAGTTGTGCTATGGGTATTTCACAACATTTTTCCTCCAAGTGATGAAAAAATAATGAGATTTTTTTCGACACTTAGTGTGCCTCTATCCTCAGAAATCTGCCAAGTGTTGGGAAGATTCACCTTAATAATTCTTTCCCCTCTTCTCTAATATGGACCTCTTTTATCTCTTAGGGCTAGCCAGCTGTTGTCATTGCCATCCTCTAATGTTATGCTCAACTCTTCAAGGTTTACCATCCTTAGTTCACTAAAGATTTCAAAGCCTTGATTATGTCTCTTGCTAAGCCCTTTATTACCTAATGTTAAGAGCTTCTTTCCTTGAATCTTATTGTAGAAATGTATCCATCTCCAAAAAAGGGTCCACAACATAAGAGTGACAATATCCCTAAATTAATTATCATTGGAAGCCTCACTCTCTTCCCAAACCTCTCCTATACTGCTGATTTTTGGGAAAAGATGGTAGGTTTCAATGTGGATAGCTTCTAGGGCATCCCCATTTCTCCTTTCTCTGATTCCCTAGCAGGATTGTTGCTACAAGGATCCTCTCCCAAAGTATTTACCAGCCCCCCATTTGGATGGTTGACTATGTTTGTTTCTTTAAAAGGGGAGGTAAAGTCCATCTCCAAATGATCATACTTAATCTATTGAATCCACACCACAAACTTTGAGATAATTTTAATCAATCTAGGGAGTTCATTTTCAGTATTCATAAGAATATAGATTTTAGGAAAATGCTTTTCTACGGTTAGAACGTGTTTTAAAAATATTCCCAATTTGTTTCCAAAGATCTCTAAAATATCTGCATCCCTATATTCTAGCGGTAAATTGTAGAAGGAGATCCACATTGGGATAAATTTAATATTGTGAGCTTTGCTATTGAAGTTAGGGCTCCAATATTGCATATGAAGACCAGCATTTTTATAAAACCAACATTTCCTTTTGAAGAATTTGTCTCTATTTTCTCTGGAATTGAAAATTACTTTGAAGAAACCTAGAGATGAATCTATTAATTCTATTTGAGTTATGTCACTCCAGTTCTCCAATGTCCAATTATAGATGTCCAAATAAGATAATTTAATGTTCTAGAACTTACAAATGATGGCTTGCCATTGGAGATGTTTCATCCTTTCTTTAAGTGTTTCCTCTGAGAAGATGATGGATGTTTCCAGTGCCTATAGGCGTGTCTTCCCCAATGAGTGATCCAATTGATATTTTTGGGGCTTTCCAGATACTCCTTGTTTTTCTATTTTCTTTGGATTGTAAATCTCTCCCTAAACCCCCTGGTTATCTACTTTCTCTAATCTCGCCCCTATATCTCTAGGATGTGGGCCTGTCTTTATCTCTTTCTGCTTCCATATAAGATATCCTCTTTGTTTTTGATATGTTATAGATGTATGCTCTGAGAATATTTTCAATGGTCTATTGTTGTGAAGGGCCTTCCATCTGATATTTTGGATCTAAATATTGCTCTTTCCCTCCCCTGCTCTCAATATTCTTTCTCTCCTCCTGAAGATATCCTAATGAAGTCCTGACTAGGCTTTCTTCGACAATGGGGGATTAAAGGGTCTGCCTGCCCTTGTTGTGGGGAAGATAGGAGTCATGTTAGGGTTTATTGCTAACCGAGCTTGAGATTTTTCATTATTTTTATCCCCATCCCAAAACCCCCTTCTACCTAGGGTTAGAGGGGTGCAAGGATTTCTTTGAATTCTCCAATCTACTTGTGAAGGGTGGGCAAGAATCCGCCTTTGATGTGGGGAAAAAAATAGAAATTTCTCATTTTGCTTTGTCCCACCAATCATCTTAGCATCCTTAGGGGGAGGAATAATCCCTTTAAAATCTCCCAAAACCCCTTTGGGTCTGTGAACATCAACCCATTTCTTGTTTTGGAACACCCATTGAGGAATCCAGGACTCAGATTTAACCCCTACCATTGGATGGTGTGCCTCCAAATGCCCTCTGACCACAGGCTGATGCTGCAAATCAACTTGGAAATTTTGTTTTCCACGAGAAACGCTATAAAAATGAAAAGGATTTACAATTTTTCCCATTGTGGGCACCTTCCATCGATCACGACCCCCTTTCGGTCTGCAAACATCAACCCATTTCTTGTTGTGGAACACCCATTGAGGGATCCATGACTCAGATTTAACCCCTGCCACTGGATGGTGTGCCTCTAAATGCCCTCTAAACATGGATTGATGCCACAAATTGCTCATTGTATGAACAACACAGTGAAACCAGAGACATTTGCAGAGGAAGTAGCCCATTGATTCAACCTTTTATCTTCTCACAAATTCATCCTTTTACAGTGCAAATTTCTAGCTACTAACACTCATATGTAAATTTTCATATTGCTCGGCTCTCTTTGAGTTAATGGAAACATTTTTTATTTCTACAGTGTAGCTAGAAGCTCGAATATGCACCAAAGCGGCTGCTCTAGTCACTTTCTATCTCGTCCTTATCCCAGATCAAGGTTTTTGTATAGGAACAAGTTTCTAGAAAAAGGGGTATCTAAATATGCAAAAATATTAAAAAACACATGTAGTGGGACTCATTCACCACTTCTAGTGAATCAGTCTTGTTCCCCTTTTTTGGGAATTCAAAGTCTAGATCTGTACTTCAACACTTGCTCTTTTCTCCCAAATTGATTTTTGGATCTGAAACCCTAATTTGTAACCTATAGAAGTTCTCCAAGTATCTCCAATGCAAGGTGACAACTTTGACAACTTTGAACACTTTGAATTTTTTTCCAAACTTTCTCTTCAATGTGTCTTCAATCTAAACATGCAAATCCCACACTAAAGAGAAGGAAAAATGTTGTTTTATTAGTGGAAAGGGGTTTTCCTTGGTCAAACCTCATTTTGGTAATCAAACCTTGAAATGAAATGAAATAGGAATGGAGAATGATGAATGAACAAAATATGATGTTGCAACTCACCAAAACCTATCAATAAGATACTGCCAACTTCTGTGAGATGACTCCAATGGATATAGATCTTGACTCTTGCTTGGATAGGATAGATCTTGAATGAAATGCTAGCTTGAATCATGAAACCCTACATCACAATTGTTAGCTCCAAAACAAACATGATTCATGATGACTTTGACATGATGCTTGATGCTTGAAGAATGCTCTAAAATGCTTGATAATCTGCTCTTGAAGGCTCTTGAATGCTCTTGTAAATGCTTGAATTCTATTGTGAACTCAAAGTTTCTATAAGAATGCTCATTAAACTTGCTAGCTGTAAAATGAGTGAAAGAAACTTGTAAATTTATACTTAATTATGTAAGGATTCTAGAAATTACAACACTACAAGATGGCATCAAACCTAGGAGGATAAAATTCCACCAAAAAATTGAATTAATTTTTATTTTGGGCCACACGTGACTCATTCACTCAAGATGGCGAATGAGTTCCATTAGGCATAATTTATTGGACCATTAAATTAAAAATACTTAGAAAGGTGTGAAACCAGGTTCAAGACCCAAAAACGTAGGTGGGACTCATTTTCCCAAGAAGGTGAATGAGTCCCAAATCACTAAATTTGGGTCACACAACCTTAAAAGACATGAATTATGATTGGATATTGATTTGTGTCAAGATTATCCTTGAAAAGATGCATTAAATGAGGCTTGTGGATGCAAAATAAGGCCAATTAAGGAATAAAGAAGCCCAATTATTTATGAAAACCCTAGAAAAGTGTGAAAGTATCTTGCAAAATTTTAAAACACTTTAAATAAGGATTGATTTTGGTTTATTAGGTTCAATTGATGAATAAAACCTTAGAAAAGTGTGAAAGTGTGCTACAACACTTCACAACACTTTAGCTAGGTACCATTTTAAGTTCATTAGTTCACAAGGGCCCAAGACCTAATGTGAATGCTTCAAACACATTACAACACTAAATCAAGGCACCATTAAGCTTAGTTAACAAGGAGGGCCCAAAAAAGAAAGAAAAAGGGATACTTTTTCTGTTGCCATAGTTTTGTTAGTTTCCATTTTCATTTGTGTGATACATTATATTTTCAATTATAGGGTTTATGTCAAATAGGACTATTAAAACACACATAAAAATTATCATTTTTTTAACTCAAGAGAACAAAAACCATAAGATATTGGCTCTCCCTTGTGGTAGCAAGCCAATCATCAAACCCTATTTGGTTTTTATTCGAATGCAGAGTCAAAGTGAAAAGAAGAAAATCCTAGTTAATCTAGTTGGATCTAGGATCACTTTTCTTACTTCACAACTTCAAATATGATGCTAATTAGAAATTTAAATAAATATATTTTTATACATTTGAAATATATTTGGTGCAGTAGGGGTGTGGGTCTTGGCTTGATTTTCTAAAGCATCATATTGCAAGAAATAGGTCATGAGGCCCAATGTCACACAAATGTCACCGGTCACTTGAAAAACCTTTACTAGGTGCACTACTCTTTGTAGAGGGCTACCTGATTCCTACTCTCTCTCTCTATATATATAGATATATTGTAATGATGAAAATAGGGTGCTCTACCTTTTACGAGATGAAGGGTGCTACCACAATAATGGGTTACACTTTTGGGACATCCTAATTTTGCCTAAAATCATATTTTTAGAAAATACAATGATTTATGACTTTAAAGGTTCCATTTAAATTATTTTAATTAAATAGGATTGATCAAACCCCCTTAGATCAAACCCCCTTGGATAGAACCTTGTTAGATTTAAACCATACCTATAATCGAGTCTCCTCTACACCTATCAAAATGTTGATAAAAGACCACTTTTGATTTACCTTTTGGGTGATCAAATGAATTCATTTAAAATTTATGCTTTGTAAGCATTATCCCTTATTATAAGCTTCCTAAAAAGTATAATTTTAAATATGTTTAATTTGATTATTATATTTATTTTTTATTTCTTGTGAATGTAGGATTTTCAATGAACATCAATTTATTTATTTCACACATATGAAAAAATAGAAAAATAGAGAAAAAAAATTCTAAAAAGTACATGTGCTCTAGGTATTGATGTCCTTATTCCAACAAAAAGAATAAGTTAATTCAAATGAATACAAAAAGTTATGGCCGAAGTACACCTCTGTCCAAATTATAATTACGCTGACTTGGAAAATTAATTAAAAAAAAAAATATGTAACAAAAAATTATGAAAAAATATCCATCCCCTAGATATTGGTGTGAAAATTTTTATTTTAAAAATCAGAATTGTATCCTATCTATAAAAAAATTATGTGGTGCCGAAGTGAACATCACTTTTTAAAAATGTTGATTAGTAGAAAAAATAAGTTATTAAAAATTACATAAAATGATTCACAATTTATTTTTTTTTTTTTTAAAAAATATAATTAGAATCTACACAAAATATCTAACAAATAACTAGTTTTATTCATCTTCAAAACCTTAATGGTTTAGCTGCTATAGGTGTAAGAAAGTGAATGTCTGGTGAAAAATCCTGATTTTAATGTCAAGTTTGGCCAAAAATTGTAACCCATTATTGTGGAATCACCCAAGCACAAGGGGGGATGTCCTATTTCACTACTATTACATTCAAGGAAACCTTAGAAATTTCATTCCAATTTTGGAATGAAGGAAAGAGATCTACTAAAGGGTGTCCTAGGATATGATTAATGAATAAAGAAGGGTTCACCACCAAGCTAGTGCTTGGAAATAAAATTAATATGCAAGACCTAATTATGAAACTTAATGATATGCAAGGCTACAACAAATGACCTAGAAATGAGTGTAAAATAGAATAGAAAGTTGGAAGAGTAAAGAAGGGCACTTGGAAACCTGTAGCAGCTTGAATGGAGACTTGAAATGCTGAAAACACTAAAATTAATGCAGATTGGGACTCATATACTAGGCTATGTGATTTAGTCCCAATTGGGGTTTCGGGAACAAAAACTAGGAAAGACAAGTCTAAAACTCTTGAAATCTACAAATTTGACTGTACTAGGACTCATACGCCAGAAGTGGCATATCAGTCCAATTTGGATTTTTTAGAGGATTGAGATCTGAATCTATTCTTAAATCTCTTCTCTATCTTCTTAACTTGATTTCTAGGTCTGAAATGTTGAATTATGCTCTGTAGGTGTCCTCCAACGATCTTCTAAACAAGGTAAAAACTTGGAAAACTTTGCACACTTGAAAACTTCTTTCCAACCTTTCTCTTCAATATTTCTTCAACCTAGATCTACAAATCACACACTAAAGAGGGGAAAATGTTGTTTTGTTTGTAGAAAGGGGTTTTCCTTGGTCAAACCCCATTTTGGTAATCAAACCTTGAAATAGAATGAAAATGGAAATGAGGAATGATGAATGAAAAAATGCAATTTTACAACTAACCAAACTCTAGAAATAAAGTGTTGCCAACATGTATGAAGTGGCTCCAATGAACGTAGATCTTGAATCTTAATTGAATGATATGTATCCTAAATTGAAACCTTGCTTGAATCATGAAACCCTACAACACAATTGTCAGCTCAAACACAAACATGATGCATGATACTTGAATAATGCTCCAAAACACTTGATAATCAGCTCTTGAAGACTCTTGAAGGCTCTTGTAAACACTTGAATGCTCTTGTGAACTCAAATTTGCATGAATACTAAAATTTCTAGATCACTTGATTGCTTGTTAGGATAAAATGAGTGAAGTAACCTTGTATTTATACTTGTTTATGCCTAATTTCCCAAAATTACAACACTACAAGCCAACTTCATATCTAAGAAGATAAAATCTCACCAAGAATTTGAATTTAATTTAATTTTATTCCACACGGGACTCATATGCCAGAAGTGATGTATGAGTCCCATTAGGCTAGGCTATGGGACACATTTTTCAATAAAATATTAGATTCATGTGAAATTAGGATTGGAGCCCCAAAACTTAGGTGTGACTTGGTGGAACCCTTAAATTTTTCTTGTTCCACTAGTTTGAAAATGAATTTTCCTTAGTGTTCTCTTGGTCTATCAAAGGTTAGGGTTTATGGTTATGTGGGGAGTTGTTTTACTTAGAAGATTTTCTCCTTTGTCTAAACCCTTAATATTTCGCTATATTCCTTTGTTGGCCTACTATAGTCTGTTCCCAGTCATGTTAAAAAAAAATTGAGTTAGTGAAGCCCATCAAATGACCGACCCCTTGTGGTTAGGGTTTCCTTTTACCAGTCATCAAAATTCTCCACGTGCCCAGGTCTAAATTTTTTTATAGGGTTGATTTATCGACCTTGTTTGGCCTTTATATCCTTTGCATAAAGTGGTTTGAATCCTTTTAGGGCCTTTTCTTACATTGTCCTAGGTGGTCCCCTTTACAAAACAACTTAGGAGCACGTGCATAATTCTTTCACTTAAGTTTTCATTCACCGCCATGCATATCACTCCTCGTAGATTATCCTTAGACCACTAGCCTCAAATTAGTGATGCATGATGAGCTTGTCCTCTTTGTTTCTCCCATCATGGATAGAGTTTTAGCTTCACATTTCAAAGTAGTGATGAGTGATATAAGCATTTTCCTTTGCATAAGCTAACCTTTCTTGTTATTGTTGATTTCTCATGAGTTCTTAGTTATGAATTGGCAATGCACAATGGAGTTATTTGTTCCAATGCTGCTTCATGGATGCGAAATGTTACTAAGGGTGATGCTTTATCAGCCCTTGATCTTGTTATAGACATGTGGAGTGATCCTAACTTATCGCTAAGAGTTCTTTATCACTAATGTGTTTTGATTATTTTCGAATGAATTAGCAATGGGCGATGGAGATGTTGTGCCTTGTGCCCATTGCACCACTTAAAGCCATCATGGTTTCAAGTGAAGTTTCAGAATGTGTATCTATGATGAGCGATGGAGAATCTAATGAAATATTCTCTACATCATCGGGTCTTAATACATCATGAATTCACTTGAAGGAGCATGAACTAGAGTAGTGATGTTCAACAACTGTTAGTGGAATGATGACAAATGTGTGGATTGCTATGTGGCAGTTATCTAAGGTGTCATCACTATTTTTAATGAACAAGTTGTAAAATCATGGAAAGATGGTTGAGGGCCATCATTGATCAATGGTTGTGATTCAAACTTGAGGTGGCTGGTTGTCAGATCGCTCGTGTGAACTCTCTTTGAACATTAATGGTGGACATGCCTCAGGCATTTGCCATAAAGTAATTTGTCAGCCAATTTTCCTTCACAATTGCAATTATAAAAGAGCATAGAAACTAATTTAGAGCTAGAGAAGAAGCGTGTGGATTTTAGGTGAGTTGTTGCAAAGGAATTAAATACATTTTCTCTCAGGTAAGCATATCCTACCAGCTTTTTTTTTGAGAATATAAACCAGTGAAGCTCTTCTGCAAATTTAAAATGACTAAGCCAAGTGAGTTAAGCATTAGGCTAGAGAGGAAACCTAAATAGAAAGGAGTCAAGAGGCTAAAAATATAGGACATGACACACCCATAATTAAGTCAGACATATCTAAGAGGTATGCAAAGCTAGAAACAGTGAGGAAATATTTTTCCATTTTCATGGGCAGTGAAGCTAAGAAGACTTATAACTTGAGAAGTAGAGTTGTTTGTGACCATGGTGAGTCTAATGGTGTGTTCTTGAAAGAACAATGTGCAAAGAAAGAGGAAACTAAGTTAGGGGAATTGAGTAAGTCTCAGGAGAAGAAGGATAACGACTGCAAGGCTTATGATTGTTATATGGAAGAACTTGATGTTGCCATGGAAGATGAGGTCAAGGATGACCCAAAAAATGCTCAAAATCTCCTTACACTTATTGTTCTAGAGGACTTTGATTGTGGCGAGATAAATTCTCTAGTTTCAATAAAGGAACTAGGGGAAATGCACACTCTAATTATGAAGATGATTAACCATTATGGTTCAAGTAGTGTCTTAGTTGGGTGTTTTTGTTTTTGATGACCAGAGTGAAGGAGAGGTGTTGGACTCCACTACAATGATGAAGGTTTCCTTTTGGAAGGTAGTTAAATCTTCTTCAATGAATGTGTAGGATTTTTTTTGGGTGTTGACGAGGAGAACTTCTTTGGTTAACGTGGACAAGAGGTTTTGATGTTGCTACAATGGTGAATGATGCCTTTTGGAAGTTGGGTAAATCTTTAGTGATGGAAATGAACTTTGTCTTATGTGCTTCCCCCCCACTTTCAGAGGTGAAAATATAATCATCTAGGGAATTTTGAAATTGGAATAAATTAAATGTCAAATGTAAATGTGACTTAAATTGTAATTTGTCCCGAGGCCTATCGCTCCCATGTTTTCTATAAATAGGAATTTAGGGCCAATTATAGGGGGTGTATTTTGATTCTTGGTTGGGTTGTGGGTTGGAGAAACTTCATACTCGAATAAGAAGCAAATTTTGTAAAGCATGCACAAATGAATAGAGTAGTCTCGAATATGGGGTATACAGTCTAGTTTGTAATATGCTTAATGGTTTTACAGTAGCAACATCATATGAATGAGAATTGGAAATTCTAGAATAAATTCTCTCCTATGTATCTTATTTCTCAAATTATGAATAGAATGGTCAAATATCTTTTATTTGTCTTCAATCGTTTGGGTTGAATGTATGGTTTTATTTGCTTTAGTTCAAATAACTAATTAAATGCTTTAATGAAATCATGGGTTTATGAGATGGAATTCAAGGATTACTAAGAAGTTTGTGTTCCTGATATAATGAGTTGTGTATTGCAAAGCAATATATCAATAGCCTATTAATGTTGAGTTCAATTGCTAATGTATTACATTTCGTTACAAATATGACTCTATTAACTTTGGATAAAGCACTGGTCTATTGGTTTGGTCATCTTAAAATGAAAATGAGTCGGCTTGTACCTGACAAAGAACAAAAATCAAAATCAAAATAACTTAAGCACCTTTTAATTACAATGAAGTATTGCGAAATCACACTCATTCCTTGCTTTAGGTAGCAATTTTCTTTAAGGTCAGCCAAATCCTTGAGAGATTTTATCTATGTAGCAATTTATAGGAATACATTTGTTTGTCACAATGTTCATGATAAAATGGCACAAGAGTATCATCTAAACATTCTTAAGATCACCCTCCTAGGTCTCACAGATCCTAAAGTGTAGAAGTAAGGGCCTAGTAATCCTTTACTTAGTCGTTGGCCAATCCTTACCTTTGCTTGTCATTGAATTATGGCACATTCAGAGGAAACTGGTGAGACTAGGTTTGGTTCTTAAAAAATAACCAACATATTGGAAAATGTACTGTGGAACAAACCATATGAATCCTCTAGTTCCATATCACAAGCATTAGAGTCCAAAACTTTGCACATACAAGTTTATCTTTTAGTCTAGCTTTGGCATCAGTGGATTAATTCTCAAAAATTTTGTTTAGGGTTTTCTTTGTTTTATTTGAACTTGCAAATTCTATCAAGATCTATTCAATTCATAAATATTCTCATAATTCTTGCTAAGTGTGGGTGGTGACTCTGAGGTTTCAATACTAGTGATCATTATTTGAGGAATTTTTTTAGAAGAGATGAAGTAAGTCTAAGCCCATATGATGAAGTGCCTTGATGAGAAGCTAGAAGGAGAATTCAGAAGGCTCTAGTACTGTTTGGAAAGAGTCAAAGAATTGGGTGAATCTGAACACCTGGTTCATATATTGAATGTTTTAAACTTGGAAAGGCTTGTGTTGCAATAAATATAAAGAAATTTATGTGTGACTTTGCTACTGGAAGAGATGTAGATGAAATTAATTTTTGAAAGAACTTCATATTGTTGAAGATCAAGCCCTCTGTTAAGAGAGGTGGTGTCTCTATGGAATGAACCTAATTGAATTTGTTATATCTATGAATATTTCCAATCAGAACAAAGAAGGTAGTAACTACAACATATCTAGGTATTTTTCACATTTTAGCTTTCAAGAAGAAAATAATTGTTATGAAAACCATGTTTGAAAGTATTGAAAAAATTTGGTTCCCTATTGAGTGAAACCAAGCACTAAGAAAGGAATAGTAGTGATTATTATACATACTTCTAAGTTACCAATTTGCAATCTTTGTATTATTCTGAAGAAGTATGCTTGTTTTTAAATATGCTGACTAAAGAGATCTTAGGTGTAAATGCATTTGAGCTATATGTATTGTAATTTTTTAAGATCATGAGAAAAGCAAGAAATAGGCAAGTGATCAACTATAGAGTTGATGTTTGAGGTTTGTAAAGGGGTGTGAGAAAATTTTGCATTCATTTGTACATCCCTATGGGGTATCAAATGCAAACATGAAAAATGGGCAGCCCCTATCATGCTATCATAGTAAATTTTCTATTGGAGGTCTAGACCATTCAATTTTAATGGTATTTAGGGTTTCCCAAACCCTATTCCTAATGATGTTAGAGAAAATTTTCCAAAATTCAAAGGGTGAGGCTCAAAATCAGCTTACACATATCTGCAAGTGTTTATAATTTGATGGGAGATTATGAGATAGACCATGAAGATGTTGTCATAAAATTCTTTGTTCAGTCTCTGAAGGAAGATGTCAGAGATTGGTTCTCATATTTTCCAGTATGTTTTATTTCCTCACAGAATGAGTTCATGGAAAAATTCATTAAAAAAATTGGTGATATAATTGATCCTATCACAGTAAGGAAAAGGCTCATGAGAATTTAGAAAGAAGAATATGAGTTAGTCTCGACTTTCAATCTCAAATTTTTAAAGGCAATAAGGGATATTCCAGAATATCTAAGACCAAATGATGCAGAGTGTTTGATTGTATACTTTGGTTAATTTGATGAAGAAATGAGTTATCTGTTAAGGGATCAAGACCCTACAACACTTCATTAGGAATATCAAGTTGTCATGGATATTGAAAACAATTTGAAATATTCAATTATGAAGGGATATATGCTGCAAGTTGTGGTTATCCTAACAAGCCTCATGTAAATGGAATTCATAGATCAATAAATAGAACATATTGTCAGGATGATAATGCTCATGTTGTCCTAATTTTTCTAGCATCACAACATACAGATCACAATGAGATTCAAGTTAAACATCAACGTGTTTTAAGCAATGTTGATCAAATTTCTTTTGTTCAAAGGTTGACTAGCATGAAAATACATAAGGGAGAATCATTATATGACCTATTTGTAAGGTTTTTGGGTGCCTCGTTGGAAATCCCCAAGTGTTGTAGACATAAGGGTTTAACATACATTAACTTGTTCTATGAAATCTTTGAGCTAGGGTTGAGTACCTTGTCAATGAAACTAAAGCATCATGGTTTTGATCAGATACTTGAGTGGATAAGGACTGTTGAGGGAGCCAAGTGTGATTATGCACAAAATATGATGCATCAAGGTGTTAACAATGGTTTCCCCATTGAGAAGGATAAGAAAGCGATGCAAGAAAATGAAAGGGATATGTCAGAAGAGGAACATCCATCTTGTTGTATGGATGAAGGTAATGATTGTAATCATTCCACAAGAAGTATAAGTGTAGATCTATATGTCAGCAATGAGGATAATGATACACTTGCAAGTATTGTTGATGATTCATTACAAATCAATAACCAAGATAGTGAAGATGAAAGTTTAAGCATTCACTATGAAAACTAACAACATAGTTTATGCATTGATGAATTTCCTAGTGATCTGGGTCATGATGAGAATGAAGTTTCTGATTATTTTTCTAAGGATTATGAATGCTTTTATGAGAATGATTTAGGGGGGATTTCTTCACCTGAAGGATAAAATAACATGAATTCTTGTGAGATCCTTTCCTCACAAGTGAATGACCAAATCCCATCCAATGAATACCTAGAATGTGATCTGGTCATATCAGCAATAGAGTATGCTAGCTTTTTGAATGATGATGAGTTTGAAGATAATAATGTATGTGTTCAATATCCCAATCCAAAGCATAGTGTTAGAAATGATAAAAATGTTGATGATGTTGACCATGATGCTAGGGAAAATGGTTAGGACCTTGTTATTCCCAATTGTCTATATGAAACTGTAGAGATGAAGTATGCTTGTTTCTTTACCAAAATGGACATGATTGTTTTCAACAAGGAATGTGCTGATGAGAGAAGGAATTAATTTGCTCGTTCAATTGCTAATGAGCAACACTCATATTACCTCGAATTTCCTATATTTAGGTCAGGACACATATCAACTAATGATGCACATGAGTGCTTTGATGCTAACTCTATTAATTTTGAGTTATTTGAACCTCCTCTTGAAGTATTTTGCATTGAGTCAAATGATGACTTGAAAAATGGGTCAAACTATGTTAATGAACCTAAAATGGAACTATTTTTTTATGCATGGAATGCTGTTAGTGATGATTTTCATTACGATAACCCCAAGATGAGTAACAAAAAAGATCCTATGGATTTTCATAAGTCCTACCTT
Organism: Sequoia sempervirens; assembly: GCA_007258455.2. NCBI lineage: Eukaryota > Viridiplantae > Streptophyta > Pinopsida > Cupressales > Cupressaceae > Sequoia > Sequoia sempervirens. The sequence goes on from VDFB02105785.1 coordinate 139,901,294, forward strand.
CAAAGTAGTGGAGTGTGTGATAGTATAGATGAGTTGAAATGCTTAAGCGTGAATGTCAGTTTGAAAATGTACCTATGTATAAACATTTATTGTTTATCACAAAAAATGAGTGTTTATTTGGAATGGGACAAAAATTAGAAGACTCCAAGTATTTATATGAGTTCTTTATTCATACTAATTTCTCAAATGTTGGTGCAGGAGCAACATTGAATAAAATTTATCAAGCAAAGTTGATAAGGACTAGGCTTTAGGATTTTGGAGTTTTATGCATTAAATAAGGTCACATTGACCATTTTATATTGTAAAGAGTCATTTTAGATGGTTATTAGGTATTTAGAAGGTCTATTTGCAAAAAATGCAAAAACATTGAAAAGTTATAGTCATGTTGAGTAAAAAGTTGTAAAATTGCAAAAAAGATTGCAAAAAGCAAATTTTTGAGGAAGACCAACGGCTGGGTCATTCAAAAGATAGTTTTAGGTGTTGGTACAGTTATTTTAGGAGGGAATATATATATATATATATATATATATATATATACATGATGTAAGGCTTCAATGGAGGATTGATTTTGAAGATTGAAAGCAAGACTAAATAAAGAATACCCTAGTTTTTTTAGATTTTCTAAGTTTTTTCTTAGTTACCAACTCTAGTGTACTGACTGTACTTTTCGTTTGTTTTAAAATATTTCAAAACTAGTTTTATATATGTGTTAGCCTTAATTTTAATCCATTTTGAGTGTCCCACATTAGATTTAAGGGAATATATTGAAGAAATTTTGTAGATAGGTTTATGTTTTAAGTTTCAAGGGTTTGTTGTTCTAAAATGTGATTACACCCATTCGACCTCCTGTAACTTTTGTGTCTTGGTGGAATGAGTGGAATTTAGGTGCGTGAAGGGTATTTGATGGTGGTTGAGTGCAGGGGAGGTCAAGCACGAAGCATTGGGCATGTTTCCCTGGGATTGAAAATGGAGCTTTCCTTATGGAATTGAGTGGTTTTGATATGGTAAAGTGTGCAAATGGTTGGGGAAGAAATTTTTTTGTTAGATTGAGTATGTCAAGGCCTATTTGGATGTGGTTAAAGTGGTGGAAAGGCTGTTGAGATTGGGAAATGTTTTTTTTTCAATGAAACCCTAGGTTTTGTGCTAAAAAAGGAGGGTTATTGTTTTAAGCACCTTTGAAGGAGTGTATCTATAAAAAAATTGTGAAATAATGAGTTTAGTGACATGAATAATGCTTCCCAAGAGGTTATAGAAGTATAGGATAAGTTTTGAGGCAAGGTCCTTTGCAAAACAAACCTAATTTGAGGACTAGAAAGCATGAAAACCCTATTTTCTGAAAGTTGTTTCAAAGAACCCTATGGTGGCTTGTTGATATGTGTTTGTACACCATAATGGGTCCCTAAAAAGTTGTTGGTATTGAATTGAGAAGACCTTCTTTAAAAGATATACCCAATTGAAGGAGATTGCAATGCTACAAGGTGTTGTGTAAGATTGTTGAGATAAAGAGAATTTTGAGGACTTGAGACCTGAAGGTTGTTGTGTTTGTGTGAAATTATGTTGTGTAGTTTTAGGACCTCCCTTGGTTGCTATCAAGTGGTATCAGAGCGAAGGTAGCAAATATTTTTGGAAGAAGATTATAGTAAATGAGAGAAAAAGATTGGAAGGTGAAGAGGCAAAGATGAGAAAATCCCTCCAAAAGGAAAGAATATGACAAAGGAGATGAATGAATTGAAGGGTCAGTATATTAGAGAAATCAATGAATTGAAAGAAAGGTTGGAAGCCTAGGAGACATGCAAGAGAAGAGAAGAAATTTAAAGTAGTGATTCAGATGATGAAGATGAAGAAGAGTTTGAAGATGTTGAGGAAGAACTTGATCCAAAAGATAAGAGAATGGAAAAATTGTTAAAGGTAGTCAAAAGTGACAATTATAAGGTGAAAATTGATGTTAAAAAGTTTGGTGGAAACCTAAATGAAGAAGATTTGTTAGATTGGATAGCCTCCTTGGACAACTATTTTGAGTGTGAAGAGATTCTAGAGGAACAAAGAGTCAAGATTACAAAAACAAAGTGAAAAGTTCATGCACTTTGGTGGTGGAATTATCTATAGTCAGAAAGAAGGAAGCAAGGTAAATCCAAAATTGTGACATGGGACAAGATGGTAGTCAAGATGAAAGGTAAATTTATCCCTTTTGATTACTCTATTCATATGTTTAAGAGGTTGCAAAGTTTAAGGAAAAAGGAAATGGATGTAAAAGCATACACTGAAGAGTTTTACAAATTAAGTATGAGATCTAACCATAATGAGAATGAGGATGAGAAGATTTCTAGGTACTTGGAAGGTTTGATATTGAACATACAAGATAAATTGTCTTTAACAAATCCAAGGAGTGTAGAAGAATGTTATCAGATGGAATTGAAGGATGAAGAAAAGGTAAAAAGAAGACAAGAGAAAACAATTAGAGGAAGAATCAGCACAAAAAGAGGAAGAGGAAATTTCTCTACTCCAAGACAAGCAAGTGATAACTAAGATGATGCACCTAAAAGAGATGAGAAAGCTTCATATTTTAGAGGTGGTTATAGAGGCACAAGGGGCGAATTTGGTGGTGGAAGAAATTCAAACATCTTTTCTGGTAGGTGTTACAACTACAATGAATTTGGTCATCCTTCTTGGAAATACCCTAAAAAATTTGGTTCAACATCTAGTGGTGGAGAAAGGAAAGGTGATAGAAGAGCACAAATAGTTCAAGAGGAAGAAGCTGAAAGTTCAAACTCCAATAGTATTCATGTTACTCCAAAAGTAGGTGAAATTTTGATGATGAACATACAACTCCTAAAGACTTCCAAGGAGAAGGAGCTGACTTAGAGAAGAGCATTGTTTAGAACAACTTGCATATGTAAAAACAAGGTATGTAAGGTGATAGTTGATTCTGGATGCACTAATAACATGGTATCTAGTGAAATGGTAGGCAAATTGAATTTAGAAAGAGTACCCCTAGAGAAAAGCCATACAAAGTGTCTTGGATTAGTGATAATCAGTCCATTGTTGTGAGTGAACAAGCTTTAGTTGAATTTCAAATTGGTAGATATAGGGATAAAGTTGTTTTTGACATATTACCTATGAGCTATTGCCATGTGTTGCTAGGAAGACCCTGGCAATTTGATAGGTCGGCAATGTATAATGGAAGACAAAACACTTATACCATTAAAAAGGATGGGAGAATATTCATTTTAACTCCATTGAATGAAGAAGCAAAAGCAAAAGGTGAGTGTTGGCCTCCTACAATGATCTCAATAACTAAGCCTTTACATACATGATTTAGAGATTGAACATCTAACTTGAATAGCCATTTCAACCATCATGAAGGTGCATTTAACTTGTCCACCCAGGGACTTGAACTTGAAATAGGTCAGCACAGTATGTGCACTAGGAACTCAAAGTAACCATTCTATTCTACAACTAAGAAACACACAATACTGAAAGTAAATTGCTTGAAAAGGAATGAAACAAATGTTGAACATCAACCAATGACTATACTAATCTAGAATGCATATTAGGAATGGAAATCTAAGCAACAAATAGGACACTACTCTATCTACTTTGGTTGTAGGAACAGTCACAAAATGAAATTCTAGTGGCTATAGAAATAGTCAGTGCCAGATTTCTAAGTACTCAACAACAAGTAATACTAAACTAATGCTAAACTAATAAAATGTATTACTCACCAAGTGGCCCCCCTTGGATAAGTATCCTCTAAAACTAATGAAAACTCAAATGCTCAAACTCAGAACTTCATTTTATTAACTATGAATCATGCATACAAAAGAGTAATGTATCTATATTACTGAAAACTAGAGAATGAGAGTACAATATCAAATCATGCAGCCTCCTAAAGAAGGAGCATTGGATAATTATTTATACTAACAACTAAGTGTGGCAGTCAACTCCACGATTGGGAGGATTCCATTTAGGGAAAATAGAGGAAATGGAGTGATGGTAGTTATGCATGCATGGAATCTGGTCAAACATGCAGGTCCAAACACAGATCCAGCACAATAGTAACACCCATGCATGCTCGATCATTAAAGTACACTACAAGGTGGTTATGTTCTGTTGCATGGAGAATCTTCTGTCGTTGGCTGCCTTTGACTTGGAACGATTCCTTTGCTGGAAATTATGGTGAATGCCCAACTGGCAGTGTCTTCCTCAACTTGGCATATTAAATCTACATGGAAAGGTCTGTATGCATAATAACTGCACATATATAACCATCATAAGGAACATTCATTAACCACATGCAAAATCAATATAGATAATCCACATATTATGCCAAATGTCATTAAAGCTTGTAGAGATAGGATTAAGTCCAATGTTAATGGTTTGAGGGAAACATTATGAAAATACTGACATTTAACATTGAATTCCATGACATCTACCAGCAATTAAATTATAGATTCTACCCAAAATTAGACCAAAAACTAGGCTCATCAGTGAGATCATCATGATAGGGAGAAAAGAGTTTGTAAGTATTGATGAAGGTAAGAGCATAGAGTTATTAGCCAATGAAAGGCATGAAAAATTTGGGATAGTAGATAGAAAAAGTGAAGGAAATTTGTAGTTAGTTGTGAAGAAGAATGCTTTCATGTGGAAGAGAAAAGTAGATGGAATGATGTCTTAGGTTAGTATAGTAAAGAGTGAGAGTGAAGTGCTTGTAGAAGAGAAAGAAAACAATGATGAAATCATAGTTGGGATAGTTATGTTCCCTGTAACAATGAAAGAAGTGGAGAGATAGTTGAGTATTGTGAGAAAAAAAGTTTATAAGGCTGAGAGGATAGTGGATAAGAGGACAAAGGTTCCTGAATTTTCTAGTAAAGAAGTTTGTAGGTCTGACAGTGAGAAAGATGTAGATAAAAAGGCTATTGGACAAAGGTTTAAACATGAAGAGAAAGTGGAAGTGATGATAGTTGGTTAAATTTTGTGTATAGGTGTAAAGGAGAATGCGACATCATTTTTTGGTGATGGAGGAATTGAAAAACACCCCACAGTATAGAGTGCATAGTTGGAGCATGAAACAAATGAAGGCAAGGACAAGAAAGACAAGGACAGTGTGAATCAAGAACAAGATGAACCTAAAAAAGGAAGTCAAAGGAATGCAAAGTACAATGGTGAACAATTTGCAAGAGAATTTCTAAAAGACTTCAAAAAATTCAAAGTTGGGGTGTATGGTGTAGGAGCACCATTGAATAAAATTTGTCAAGCAAAGTTGATAAGGAGTAGGCTTTAGGATTTTGGAGTTTTATGCATTAAATAAGGTCACATGGACCATTTTCTATTGTAAAGAGTCATTTTAGATGGTTATTAGGTGTTTATAAGGTCTATTTTTCAAAAAGTGCAAAAACATTGAAAAGTTGTCATGTTGAGTAAAAAGTTGTAAAATTGCAAAAAAGATTGCAAAAAGTAGATTTTTGAGGAAGACCAACAGTTGGGTCATTCAAAAGAATTTTTTTACGCATTGGTATAGTTATTTTAGGAAGGAAACAATATATATATTATGTAAGGCTTCGATGGAGGATTGATTTTGAAGATTGAAAGCAAGACTAAATAAAGAATACCCTATTTGTTTCATATTTTCTATAAATAAAGAATACCCTATTTTTTTTCAGATTTTCTAAGTTTTCTCTTAGTTACCAGCTAGTGTACGGACTGTACATTGATTTTGCTTTAAAATATTTCAAAACTGGTTGTATATATGTGTTAGTCTTAATTTTAATCAATTTTGAGTGTCCCACATTAGATTTAAGGGAATATATTGCAGAAATTTTGTAGATTGGTCTATGTTTTAAGTTTGAAGTGTTTGTTGTTCTAAAATGTGATTACACCCATTCCACCTCTTGTAACTTTTGTATCTTGGTGTAATGGGTGTAATTTAGGTGGCTGAAGGGTATTTGATTGTGGTTGAGTGTAAGGGAGGTCAAGTGAAGCATTGGGCATGTTGCCCTAGGTTTGAAAATGGAGTTTTCCTTATGGAATTGAGTGGTTTTGATATGGTAAACTGTGTAAAAGGTTGGGGCAGAAAATTTTGTTGTTATATTGAGTATGTGCAGGCCTATTTGGACCTGATTGAAGTGGTGGAAAGACTGTGTGATAGTGGGAAATGTGTTTTTCAATAAAACCCTAGGTTTTGTGCTAAAAAAGAGGGTTACTATTTTAATTACCTTTGAAGGAGTGTATTTATAAAAAATTTATGAAATTATGAGTTTAGTGACCTATAGAATGCTTCCCAAGAGGTTATAGAATTATAGGAGAAGCTTTTGGGAAAGGTCCTTTGTAAAACAAACCTAATTTGAGGTCTAGAAAGTGTGGAAAACCTGTTTTGTGAAAGTTGTTTTGAACAAAGAACCATATGGTGGCTTGTTGATACGTGTTTGTTCACCGTAATGGGTCCCTAAAAATTTATTGGTCTTGAATTGAGAAGACCCTCTCTAAAAGATATACTTGATTGAAGAATATTGCAATGTTATAAGGAGTTGTGTAAGATTGCTGAGATAGAGAGAATTTTGAGGACTTGAGACCTAAAGGTTGTTGTTTTTGTGTGAAATTGTGTTGTGCGGTTCCAGGACCTCCCCTGGTTGCTATCAAATGTGGAGTTGTAATTTGTCTCCAAAACATTAGGATATATGCCTCTAGATGGGACCATTGATCAAAATATTTGAGGGTTTCATGTTTGATATGCAAACTGAATTTGGTGCCAATTTTTATGATGCCAATGGTCAAGTGTACTATGAATGTTTTCAATTTCCAATCTAGGTGGATGAGTAACATGAACATGAGCTAGATAGGCTAATGTGTCATATTAACTATGGGTTTTAGTTGGTACTTGATTGCCAATGTTAGATTGCTGGAGTCAATGAACGCATTGGAAAACATAAGTATGGTAATGGTGATATTGGTTTTAAGGTTTATAATTGTAGTGTTTTCAGACTTGGCTTAGTTTAGATGAAAAAGAACAGTGTGTTTGACAGAGGTAAACTTTGGTTTTTCATTTCATTTGGTGGCCTAGGGCCATCAAATGACGTAAAATGAAACTGTTTGAATAGGGGAGGATTTATGGAGCACCCAGGGGACTTGGTGCTTGGTCTGCTTCGACCATGAGATTTGGAATATTTCCATGCCTACTAGAGGCATGCATCCCCAGTCAAAGCCACTAGTGGAACCCTTAAAATTTTCTTGTTCCATTGGTCTGAAAATGCATTTTCCTTAGTGTTCTCTTGGTCTTTCAAAGGTTAGGGTTTAGGGTTATGTGGAGAGTTGTTTCACTTAGAAGAAATTCTCATTTGTTTAAACCCTTGATCTTTCAGTCTATTCCTTTGTTGACATGCTATATTTTGTTCTTGGTCATGTTAAAAACAACTTGAGTTAGTGAAGCCCATCAAATTATTGGCCCTTTGTGGTTAGGGTTTCCTGTTACCCATCGTCAAAATTCTCCATGTGCCTAGGTCTAAATTTTTTTATAGGGCTGGTTTGTGGGCCTTATTTGGCCTTTACATCCTTTGCATAAAATAGTTTGAGTCCTTTTAGGGCCTTTTCATACTTTTTCCTAGGTGGTCCCCTTTTCAAAACAACTTAGGAGAATGTGCATGATTATTTCACTTAAGTTCTCATTCACTTCCTTGCATAGTGCTCATCACAGATTGTCCTTAGACTGCTGGCCCCAAATTAGCGATGTGCAATGAGCTTGTCCTCTTTGTGTTGCCCATCATGGATAGAGTTTTAACTTCATGTTTCAAAGTAGTGATGAGCAATATAAGAACTTTCATTTGCATAAGCTAGCCTTTCGTGTTATCATTGATTGCTCATGAGTTCTTGGTTATGAATTGGTGATGCACAATGAAGTTCTTTGTTTGATTGCTACTTCGTGGACGTGAAATGTTACTAAGGGTGATGCTTTCTCATCCCTTCATATTTTTCTAGACACATGAAGTGATTTTGACTTATCGCTAAGAGTTATCCATCACGAATGTGTTTTGATTATTGCTGAATGAATCAGCGATGGGAAATGGAGCTATTGTGTCAAGCACCCATCGTGCCACTTAAATCCATCACTATTTTGAGTGAAGTTTCATAAAGTGTATCGGCGATGAGTGATGGAGCATTTGATGGAATATTTTCTTCATCACTGGGTCTTAATGCATCATGAATTCACTAGACAGAGCACGAACCAGAGTAGCCATGTGTGACATCTATCAGTGGAATTATGAAAAATGCATAGATGGCTATGTGGCAGTTATATGATGTGTCATCGTAATTTTTCATGCACAAGTTGTAAAAGCATATCATGATGGTTGAGGCTAGTCATTGATCATGTTTTAATTCAAGATTATCAACGACTGTGATTCAAACTTGAGGTGGTTGGTTGTCAACTCACTCATGCGAGCTCTCTTTGAACATTAATGGTGGAGATGACTCAGGCATTCACCATAAAGGAATTTTGTCAGCGAATTTTCCTTCATAATTGCAATTATCAAAGAGCAAAGGAACTAGTTTAGAGCTAGAGAAGAAGCATGTGGATTTCAGGTGAGTAGTTGTAGAGGCATTAAATACATTTTCTCCTGGGTAAGCAGGTCCTCCCAAGTTTGCTTCCGAGAATATAAACCAGTGAAGCTCTTCTACAAATTTAAAATGAGTAATCCCAATGAGTCAAGAATTAGGCCAAAGAGGAAACCTAAATAGAAAGGAGTCAAGAGGCATAAAACCCAAGATGACACATCCATAGTTAAGCTAGACATATGTAAGATGTCTATGAAGTCAGAAACAATGAAGAAATATTTTTCCATTTTCATGGGTGGTGAAGCTGAGAAGACTTATAATTTGAGAAGTAGAGTTGTTGTTTGTGACTATGGTGAGCCTTGTGGTGTGTTATTGAAAAAAATGAGTGCAAAGAAATAGGAAACTAATTCAAGGGAATTAAGTAAGTCTCGGGAGAAGAAGGATAAGGACCACAAGACATATGATTCTTATATGGAGGAACCTAATGTTTCCATGGAAGATGAGTCTAAGGATGAACTAGATTATTCCCAGTATCTCCTTACACTTACTAGTCTGGAGGACTCTAATGATGGTGAGACAAATTCTCTAGTTTGAACAAAGGCACTAGGGGGACATGCGCACTCTGATTCTAAAAATGATTAACCATTACAGAAGTAGTGTCCCAATTTAGTCTTTTTGTTTTTCATGACTAGAGTGAAGGAGAGGCATTGGACTCCACTACAATGATGAAGGTTTTGTTTTGGAAGGCAGGTAAATCTTCTTCAATGAGCATGTAGGTTTTTTTTTTAGGTGCTAATGAGGAGAACTTTTTTTAATGTCAACAAGAGTCTTTGATGTTGCTACAATGATGAATGATTCCTTTTGGAAGGTGGGTAAATATTCAACAATGGAAATGAACTTTGTCTTATGTGCTTTCTCCCCACTTTGAGAGGTGCAAATATAACCATCTAGGGAATTTTGAAATTGGAATGAAATTGAATGTCAAATTTAAATGTGACTGAAATTGTAATTTTTCTTGAGGGTTTTTACTCCCATGTTTTTTATAAATGTGAATTCAGGACCAATCACAGGGGGGGTGGATTTTGATTCTTGGTTGGGTTTTAGGTTGGAAAAATTTCATACTCGGGGAAGAAGAAAATTGTGTAAAGCATGCACAAATGAATAGAGTAGTGTCGAGTCTAGTGTATACAATCTAGTTTATAATAGGCTTAATGGTTTTATAGTAGCAACAACATATGAATGATAATTGAAAGTTTTGGAACAAATTCTCTCCTATGTATCTCATTTCTCAATTATAAATAAAATGGTCAAAGATATTTTATTTGTCTTCAATCGTTTGGGTTGAATGTATGGTTTTATTTATTCTTTAGTTTGAAAAGAACTAATAAATGCTTTAATGAAATCATAGGTTTGTGAGATGGAATTCAATGATTAATAAGTTGTTTCTATTCTTGATATAATGAGTTGTGTATTACAAAGAAATATATCAATAGCTTATTAATTTGTTGAGTTCATTTTCTAATGTATTATAGTTCGTTACAAATATGATTATATTGCCTCTGGATAAAGCACTGGTCTATTGGTTTGGTCATCTTAAAATGAAAATGAGTCAGCCTGTACCTGACCAAGAACACAAATCTAAATAAAAAATCACTTAAGCACATTTTAATTACAATGAAGTATTATGAAGTCCCACTCATTCCTTCCTTTAGGTAGCAATTCGTTTAAGGGTCAGCCAAATCCTTGAGAGATTTTACCTATTTAGTGTTGGAAATATGTGCCTCAAACATTACAGGTTGAAACCTCCTTTAGAGCAATGTCGGTGTGACATTCTGATTGTCTGGCCGACTAGCAATTTATTTTATCCAATTCTGAATAGGTCACTGTGACCCTGAAGAAGTCTTGCCGAAAGGTTTACTGTGGAGTCTATCGTTGTAGCAAGGTGTGTTCGTTGTGACCTTATAGCATTTGGGAGATATCTGGCCAAAAGGCCATTCATTCATTTATCGGTGTAACTCTTAGCGACTGTGATCTTCGGTGAAGCTTATGGTTCTCACTAAGATGTCTCAGCGAAGTGTTGTTCTCTTGCCGATAGCATATGAATTGATGTCCTCGGGGTAACTTATTATGACTCGGTGAGAGGTCACCGCGAAATCAAATGTTATGCCGACTTTGTTTCATCGGGGAGACTTGGCTGAAGGAAATGCCATCGGTATGATGTCCTACCGAAGTGACTATGTCTTAGCAATGAAAGACTCAAGTGTTAAAATCTTTGGTATAACACAAAGCTATCAGTGAAAGGTATTAGCGATAGAAGAAAGCTATGCCGATAGGGAAACACTTGGGAGTTATCAGTGTAGCACTAAGGCTTCGTTAAGAAGTCTGGGTGATATACAAATGTCTCACCGACAACTCGTTGTGTTGGAAGCCTTCGGTATAACTTAAAACAATTGGTAAGTTCTCTCGGTGATGGAAAAAAAATTTTGGCGATAGGTGAATACTTCAAAGTAGCATATGAAGATTGCTATAAACTCTTGGTGATAGATGTGAGTCTTGTCAACTTTCATTTGGTGCTCGGTAGATATGGGAACTTCGGTGTAACCTTAGTGTTTTGCCATGACCTTCTGGCAAACACGATAAGACAGGATGACTGTTTTGGTGATTTGGTGAAACTCTTGTAACTCGATAGAACATCCTGGCGACTACAATAACTCTTGGTGACTACGATATGAGTTCAATGTGGCATTGGCAAGACACCATTAGTGTCTCACTGAGATGCCAGTGCAATATGAATTATGTTGACCGAGTATGACTTTTGATGTGGCATCACATGGACAAATCATAAGAGCCAAATTGGAACTGTTGGGAGTCTATTCGTTACGACGATTCTGAGAGGTAGCTCAACAATCAGGGAACACCATGGTTATAGTTGGAATTTACAGATGTTTTGATGTTGGATAGTAGTTCGATCAATAGAGAAGTATGAAGAATTCAAACTATATTAGTGAAGGATTAAAATCTATAAAGGTTGTAACCTGAAAGTTTTTAGTTCAAAGAATGTACATGATGAATGTTGTTGTCTAATGACACCAGAAAGATAAGTATGGAATTGTATGTAACTTTGATTACTATAATACAAAGTGATTTCTCTTGGTGTGGTGGTTTTTTCTCCCGTAAGGGTTTTCCCACATATATTTGGTGTTCATGTGTGTTTGTCTAAATGCTTTGTTTCTATAATTTGTCTCATAGTGCATCTAAATTTGACTGTAATTAAAGAATTAAAGGTACTTATGCATTCTTTCCTAAAGTATTGACATTAGGAAAATTGTTTTCCGCATCTAGTTTTCCTTAGAAGTGGTATCAGAGCCTAGCTAGTTGTGTTATCCTTGGGGGTATATTGGGTTTTTTGTGTCAATACTGTTCAGTGGGAGTTTTGTAGAGATTGTTATTTCTATTTACCGATTAAGATGTCTAGTTCATCTAGGAAGATTGAAATAGAGAAATTCAATTGCAATAAATTTGAATTGTGGAAACTCAAGATGGAGGATCTCTTAGTAGATCAAGATCTTTGGCTTGCTATGTCTGGAACTAAACCTACAGGCATGAAGCAAGAAGAATGGGACCTTGCAGATAGGAAAGCGAAGGGGTTGATAAGGCTCTGTTTGGAAGACTCAGTTCTTCTCAATGTGCATGAAGAGAAGTCTGCTTCTCTCTTGTGGAAGAGATTGGTGTCTATTTATTGAGGGAAATCTTTGGTGAATAAGTTGTTCCTAAGAAAGAAGCTTTACTCTTTGAGAATGCAGGAAGGAGGGTCTGTAGCTGATCATTTGAATGCATTCAACATGTTGCTCACACAATTAACATCTATTGGTGTAAAGATTGAAGAAGAAGATCATTGTATGCTTCTGTTATGTTCTTTGCCAGACTCATGGGATCATCTAGTGATGGCTATTGGGAGTACAACATCCAGTTTCAAAATGGAAGATATTGTTGGTTCTTTGCTGTCAGAAGCAAAGAGAAAATCTTCTGAGATGGAAAAGGAGGCTCTTGTTGTCAGAGGAAGGTCAAAGGAGAAAGGCAAGAAGAAGGACAAGAAGTCCAAATCAAAATCAGAGGGAGATCAAAGTCTCTTGGCAAGAAGTCCAAGGTGAAGTGCTGGAACTGTGGGCAACCTGTCATGTCTGAAAGGATTGTAAAGAGGAGAAAAAGAAGAAGAAAGGATCTTTCCGATAATGGTGATGCCTTCATTGTAGCCTTGGCTACTCAGGCATCAGATGATGTCTGGTTGATCAATTTTGGAGCATCATTCCACATGACATCTCACAGAGAATGGTTTACAAAGTATGAAGAATACGATGGTGGAAAGGTGTACTTGTGAGTGATTCAACCTTGGAAATTGTTGGTTGTGGAAGAGTCAGAATCCAATTCCCTGATGGCAGAATAAAGGGATCAATGATGTTATGCACATACCAAATCTGGCTCGAAATTTACTCTCTGTCAGTAAGCTAAATGATATCAGAGTACAAGTCTTGTTCTCAGGAAGTGGCTGCAAGATGACTAGAGGTTCAATGGTGCTAGGCTAGAGGTGCTCGAATTGGTACCCTATACAAGCTAGATGCACAAGTTGTTCATTGTAACAGTGTCTCTTCGAAAGTCACTGAAAGCTGCTCATGGAGGTAAAGAGGAAATTGTCCCTAATTATGTAAACTCTACGGAAGTAAAACTTCCTGTAGAAAAGACTATGCTTTGGCATCATAGGTTAGGCCACATAGGAGAAAAAGGTTTAAAAACCTTGAAGAACAAAAACTTGGTTGAGGGGCTTGAAGATTGTAATCTGGAATTTGAATTCTGTGAACACTGTATATATAGAAAGCAACATCATGTTTCATTTTATGACAATCCTCATAAAACTTCTAGTTTGTTAGACTATATTCATTCGGATGTGTTTGGTCTAGTAGATGTTCCTTCTTTGTCTAAATCAAGATACTATGTCATTCATTGATGATTATTCAAGAAGAGCATTTATATATTTTTTGAAAAGTAAATTAGAAGTGTTCAGTCGATTTAAGGAGTTTAAAAATCTTGTTGAAAACCAGACTGGTAAAAGAATAAAATGCTTAAGGACTGATAATGGTGGTGAATTCTGTTCTGATGAATTTGAAGATACTGTAAAGACTATGGAATCAAAAGACACAAGACTACACCTTACACTCCATAGCAGAATGGAGTTGAAGAAAGGTTCAATAGGACAGTGATGGAGAGAGCACGAAGTATGCTTAGTAGTGTTGGTTTGGAGGAAAAGTTTTGGGCTGAAGCTACTGCTACTGCATGTTACTTGGTTAATCGGTCTCCAAACTCTGCTCTTGTTGACAAGACACCTATGAAAGCATGGTCTAGTCAGAAGCCCTCTCTTAGACATATTAGAGTCTTTGGCTATGAAGCATATCCATATGTTCCAGATGTAAAAAGATTTAAGTTGGACAACAAGGCTGTTAAGTGTATATTTATTGGCTATAGTGCTAACATCAAAGGATACAAGCTTTGGAATCCTATTACAGAGAAGGTTGTATACAGAAGAAGTGTAATCTTTCGTGAGTTGAAACCTTCCACCTTGGATCTGCAGTTAGAGACAAAGTCAAAAAATAGTAAGGATGTAGCAGCAATTCCTCCTACACCAAAGAAAGAGGAATTGAAGATTCAAAATGTACCTGAAACTGAGGAGAGCTCAAGCAGTTCTAAAAGCTCTAAAGAAGATGAACCTCAGCCTCAGCCAGTGAGGAGGTCGACCTGAGAAAGGAAACAACCAGATAGGTATGGGTTCTCATTAATTGATTTTACTTGTGCCTATGCCTTGATTTCTAGTACTGATGAGCCTAGGACTATAAACGAGGCAATTAAAATGTCTGATTTAGATTCTTGGTTGGAAGCCATGGAGGAAGAAATGGCATCATTAGATAAAAATGAAACCTGGAGTCTGGTGCCCTTGCCTAAAGGAAAAAAACCTATGGGCTATAAATGGGTATTTAAGAAAAATATTGGTCTGGATGGCAGTGTAGAAAAATACAAAGCACGACTGGTTGCAAAGGGTTATTCCCAGGTAGAGGGAATTGACTATGGGGAAATCTTTTCTCTTGTAGCAGAGCTGACATCCATTAGATTTCTATTGTCACTTGTAGTAGCTTATGAATTAGAGGTTGAACAGATGGATGTGAAGACAACCATTCTTCATGGTGATCTTGAAGAAGAAATCTATATGTCCTAGCCTAAGCACTTTGTTGAGAAAGGTAAAGAAAAACTGGTATGCAAATTAAAGAAGTCTCTGTATGGGTTAAAGTAGTCACCTAGAATGTGGTACCAGAAATTTGATACTTATGTATTATCTTTAGGCTTTGTGAGATCAAAATCTAATCACTATGTATACTATAAAGTAGAAAGTGATCAAGTGCTTGTTATTGCTCTTTATGTTGATGATATGTTGTTCATAGGAAATAGCAAGCTAATGATTTCTGATCTTAAGTCTCAGTTGTCTGCTAAGTTTGAAATGAAGGATCTTGGTGTAGCAAGGTATATTCTAGGGATGGAGATAACCAGGGATAGGAAGAATAGAAAGCTTTGGCTCAGTCAGAGTAAGTATATAAAGACTGTTCTAGAGAGATTTTGTATGAATGATTGCAAATAGTTAGTTGTTCAGTCATACAGGGAATGAAGCTATCATTGAGGATTGTCAAAATCTCCTATTGAGATGGAGGACATGACCAATGTATGCTAGTGCAGTGGCGCCTATGTATGCAATGGTCTATACAAAGGCGAGACATTTCCCAAGCAGTGGGAGTACTTAATTCGATTTATGGCTAATCTAAGAAGAATACATTGGGATGCTGTGAAGAGGGTGTTTAGGTATTTGAACGAAACTTCAAATTTTGCATTATGTTACCATGGTAATTCAGTTGAATCACAGAGGAATCTCAGCATTCATGGTTATGTAGACTCTGATTGGGCAGGGGATATTGATAGTAGAAGATCCACTAGTGGATACATTTTCATGTTGAATGGTGGTGCAGTGAGTTGGATGAGCAAGCGACAGGCTGTAGTCACTTTGTCCACTACAGAGGCTGAATACATGGCAGCTACCCATGCTTGTAAAGAAGTTGTATGGTTGAAACATTTGTGTTCTAACATTGGTTTTGATGCAGGGGAAATAAAATTCCTATGTGACAGTCAGAGTGCCATTTGTTTGGAAAATAATCCAACTTTCCATGCCAGGACGAAACATATTGATATATAGTACCACTTTGTACGAGATATGGTTGAGGATGGAAAGGTCAATTTGGAAAAAGTTGATACTTTGGAGAATATTGCAGATGCATTGACGAAGCCAGTGAGCACAGACAAGTTCAGGTGGTGTGTCATTTCAATGGGCCTTAGTGCCCATGATTTTCAGTAAAGTAATTTTTTACATGCTCTGGAGGTGCCTGAATGATCTTTATCAAATGGGAGATTGTTGGAAATATGTGCCTCAAACATTATAGGCTGAAACCTCCTTTACAGCAATGTCGGTGTGACATTCTGATTATTTGGCCGACTAGCAGTTTATTTTATCCAATTCTGAACAGGTCACTGTGACCCTAAAGAAGTCTTGCCGAAAGGTTTACTGTGGATTCTATCACTGTAGCAAGGTGTGTTCATTGTGACCTTATAGTGCTTGGGAGATATCTGGCTGAAAGGCCATTCATTTGTTTATCAGTGAAGCTTATGGTTCTCGCTAAGATGTCTCAACGAAGTGTTGTTCTCTTGCCGATAGCATATGAATTGATGTCCTCAGGGGTAACTTATTATGACTCGGTGAGAGGTCACTGTGAAATCAAATGTTATGCCAACTTTGTTTCATCGGGGAGACTTGGCCGAAGGAAATGCCATCAGTATGATGTCCTACCAAAGTGACTGTCTTAGCGATGAAAGACTCAAGTGTTAAAATCTTCGGTATAACACAAAGCTATCGACGAAAGGTATTAGCAATAGAAGAAAGCTATGTCGACAGGGAAACACTTGGGAGTTATCAGTGTAGCACTAAGGCTTCGTTATGAAGTCTGGGAAATATACAAATGTCTCACCGACAACTCGTTGTGTTGGAATCCTTTGGTATAACTTAAAGCAATCAGTAAGTTCTCTCGGCGATGGACAAATGTTTTGGCGACAGGTGAACACTTTGGAGTAGCATATGAAGATCGATATAAACTCTCGGTGATAGATGTGAGTCTTGCCGACTTTCATTTGGTGCTCGATAGATATGGGAACTTTGGTGTAACCTTAGTGTTTCGCCATGACCTTTTGGCGAAAGCGATAAGTCAAGATGACTATTTTGGTGATTCGGTGAAACTCTTGTAACTCGATAAAATGTCCTAGCGACTACGATAACTCTTGGCGACTACGATATGAGTTCAATATGGTATCAATGAGACACTGTTAGTGTCTCACGGAGATGCCAATGCAATACGAATTCTGTTGACCGAGTATGACTTCTGATGTGGCATCATGTGGACGAATTAGAAGATCCGAATTGGAACCGTTGGGAGTCTGTTAGTTGCGACGGTTCTAAGAGGCAGCTTGACAGTCAGGGAAAACCATGGTTATAGTTGGAATTTACAGATGTTTTGATGTTGGATAGTAGTTCGATCAATAGAGAAGTGTGAAGAATTCAAACTGTATTAGTGAAGGATTAAAATCTGTAAAGGTTGTAACCTGAAAATTTTCTGTTTGAAGAATGTACATGATGAATGCTATTGTTTAATGACACTAGAAAGATAAGTCTGGAATTGTATGTAACTTTGATTACTATAATACAAAGTGATTTCTCTTGGTGTGGTGGGTTTTTCTCCCATAAGGGTTTTCCCACGTATATCTGGTGTTCATGTGTGTTTGTCTAAATACTCTGTTTCTATAATATGTCTCATAGTGCATCTAAATTTGACTGTAATTAAAGAATTAAAGGTACTTCTGCATTCTTTCCTGAAGTATTGACGTTAGGAAAATTGTTTTCCGCATCTAGTTTTCCTTACATTTAGCAGTTTATAGGAATGAATCTATTTGTCACAATGTTCATGATAAAATGGCACAAGAGTATCATCTAAACATTGTTATGATCACCCTCTTGGGTTTCAATAAGCCCAAAGTGTAGAAGGGCCTAGTAATCCTTAACTTGTTCGTTGGCCAATCCTTAGCTTTTCTTGTCATTGAATTGTGGTAGATTCAAAAACCCATACAATCCAAGGTGGCATATGATTCCTAGATCACTAAATTTGGGTCATACAATCCAAAAACACATGAATTATGATTGGATTTTTGTTTATGTCAAGATTATCCTCGAAAAGATGCATTAATTAAGGCTTGTGGGTGTAAAATAAGGCCAATTAAGACATAAAGAAGCCCAATTAACAATGAAAACCATAGATTAGCGTGAAAGTGTGGTACAAAAATTTACAACACCTTAAATAAGGTACAATTAGGTCCATTTAGTTCACAAGGGCCTAATACCTAATGTGAATGCATGTTAAACACATTACAACACTAAATTAAGGCAACATTAAGCTCAATTTGACAAGGAGGGTAAAAAAAAATCCAAAAATGTAGAGGGATGCATTTTTCGTCATTATATATATATATATATATATATATATATATATATGATGTTTTGATTATATTTTAATTTAAAAAATTGATACAAATAATCATCAAAATTTATTCTTTTCTATGCACAATGTTTTCAAGTTACTTATGTTGGAAAAATTTATAATTTTTTCTCTTTTCTTACAATGTTCCATTGTCCTCACTTTTTGAAAATAAAATACTATATATAAAATCTTCTCTTAAATTTGTAAGAAAAATATATCCATCTAATTTTTGAAAAAATGAAAAATTATAAACATAAACTACATTAATAGTTTTACATTTCATTATTTTATATTATTTTATGTTGGAGAATGTCAAGATCAAAGAGCTCAAATTTGATAACCTTCAACAAGTGAAACTATGAAAAAATATATATCTAGCAATATAGTATGAATAGTGTGTAAATACAATTATCAAGGCTTTGTTTTATATGAAAGGATGGAGAGATAACAAGGTAGGCGTGAAACTCTTACTACCCCTCCAAAGATGGGAGACTTGTAAGCTCACTTGAAAAGTGTGTGAGAAAGTTTCAATAAGTGCCTCAAGTGATGAGGACACATGTATCAACCCTATGAAGTGAGACAAAAAGAAAAAGAAACCTAATTAAACTTAAGCTAGGTGTGAATAGGTCAATTTTAGAAAGGTGATTAGCTAACTAGATGTGATAATGAACCTCTATTTACCCTAACATTAGTAGATATGCATCCCAATGTGGTGGATATGGAATGACGATAGCAATAACTTTATGCAAAAAATCATGAATGAGTCAACAATGGATTATGATGTAGCAATAGATGATATGGGTAATGAGATCTCAATGCAAGTCATGGGACTATATTGTTCATCCCCAAATGACTATTTCTCATAAGATTCCTTAGTGATATTATGTTTTGCAAGCAATAAAGTTAATTATTTGATGAGAGATATGAGGAAAACATTCATTCACACATTGATTTCTCCCACAATATTTTCACTTCTTTTTGAATTTTATAGATATGCTCTAATTATATGCAAAATTCAATGTGAAATGCAAAATTGAACCTGTTAGAGTAATCATGCATTAGCAAATAATTAATTAATCTTTAATTGATTATTCCTGGTCTAATTTATTCTCATGCACTTAAGCTAAACTTAGGAGTTCTTTATTCAGGTAACTAAGTGTTTTTTTATGTTAATTGAATTGAGCTATTATTAGAACATTTTCTCTCATCACATGTGATGTTGACACTTGTCCTATTCTAATCTCTTTACCATTTAGGGTTGATCCTATATAGCACTTAACCCTCAATGTATTATCTCTCAAACTCTCAACCTTTGAGGACACTTGTTTTCTGTGAAGATAATTGAGGTTCATACTATAGCTTTTTCTTATTGAGGAATATTGCATATACTATTTGTAGATCTCTTACATGGAAGGTGTATTTGTTCATTGTTTGATCTTGTGGCACATCTTTTTCACAATTCTAACATGTTATTAGAGCATGGATTGAATGAACCTCTTCTCAATTTATGAGGTTTTTTCTTGAATAAGGGTTATAGGCTTCAGATGTGGAATCCCATTTTCTTTTTTTACAAATTTGGAGGTGGAAAATTATTGGTGTATTTTGGCATGAAAGGAACCTGTTCGTTGGATTGAGAGCTATCGAGAGAGTCAAATTTTCCTTCTTTTTGCTTGATTTGGACTCCTGAGGTTAGATCTATACAAGGGTTTGAAGCGAGTGTTTTCTTCAAATCTAGAGGGTAGCTACATTTTTGGTGCATTTTGGCACAAAAAGGACTCTATCATTAGATTCATGAGGCTGATTTGATAATTTTTTACTATAATTTTTTCCCTATTTCAGCATCGAGGGCTTCTAAAGAATTTTTTTTTATAGAGGGGCCTGTACGGCCTAGGCTATATGTTCATTTGCATGCTGATCAAAAAAAAAAAAATCTTGAGCATTTTCTTTTTTTAATCTCTTTTTTAGAAATTAAAAAAAAAAAAAAATTCTTAGAGTGCAGGTTTTAATTGGGTGGAGATTTTTTTTTGGATGCTTTTTTAAAATGAACAAGTACCTACTTGTGTAGGCCCCTATAGGCCCATACTCCCATGTGGCCCCTATGGCTCTTCCAATACCACGATGGAAACTCTTTACATCATTGGAAAATACCTGAAATGTTCAGTGGCACTTTTATCGATGACCTACAAATTTTTCAAGCACCCTTTTTTGCACACTTGGCAACTAGTTTTAAACTTTTTTGGCCACAAAAATATTCTTAAGTGCTACATAATTTTTATGACGGTTTCGTGATTCTTTGGGCAGGCAAAAAATTTCTAACAACCACTAAATTTTTTCTAGCAATTCTCCATTTTCCAACGTGTTTTCTAGCCACAACTTTTTTTGATCATAGAATATTCTTCAAATATTCTATTAGGCACTGAAATATTTCAATGAATTTTTTTCCTAGGGGCCAAATTTGTTTTTGGTGATAGGGAATATTTCATTGATGTCATGTTGATACTAATGGTATAGCCTAGGGAAAGGGCACCTTTGAACTCTCTTGATGCCCTAAAGGAGGTTTTTTCTTCTTTTGGCCATATGATGTCATTTTTTGGTGAACATGATATCACCAAAAGGTTGGTTCTACCAAATTTCTAGTGGTGTGGGTGTCATCACTTGATTTTTCTAATGGTGCATTCTATAGCCAGTTGAAGTCGGAGGTTTATGCAATAACTAAAAAATTGGGAGGGATGCAAAGCAAACACTACAATATGATAGATCAGATATGAAGACAACAAATTTTCCCCAACTTTGTTATTGTGTTATGTGTGATGGAACTCCATGAAATTCCACATGGGCGTTTGATATTGTTCTTGGTCAGGGGTTTTTCTAGATTCTGTGAGCCTCCACGAGTAGAAAAAATGGTGGGGAGGATACCGAGCGTGGGTTGTGTGCTTTTAGTTTTAATGTCATATATTTGTTCTTGCATAGATACATGCCTACCCAAATCCTTATATACATAATTTGGCTTCCACAAACATAAATTTCAACTGGTTGCATGCATCCAATATTCTATTGTTCTAAACATGGGATATAACAATAGTGAAATAGTGGAAATGGTTAACACAAAAATCTATAAAATCCTTGTGTATATATTTTTGTATATTCCAATGTTCAAACTATGTTATTCCTTTTGTGATCATCCATAGATATACATTTATATACACATGGATACACACACACACACACACACATATATATATATATATTTATAAGTTTATGTCTAATTGCTACTTTAAATATATCTATGGTTATACATGTATATTCATATATGCTAATATGGTCGAGCTTGTATGTATACTCCTAGGCTATGGAAGTACATTCAAGTTCCACAACCCAATCAATTGTTGAATTTAAAAAGGCTAAAAAATAGCAATGGAACCATTGTACTATAGCCAACATAGATAGGAAATTTGTGCGAAGCACCATACAAAATACTTCCAACAAAGGCTAACTGCAATAAGCACACCTATAGGTCTACTTGTTGACAATCTTCCCCCACAATTCCCATTGACAATGGTAGATGCCACCCCTTATATACAATCTCAAAACAATCCCCTTGCTGCACCAGCACATCAACAACATCTCAAAGAAATATTCAATGATTGCTAACCTTGCTATGGTAAAATGGTTTTAACACCACATAGATGCACTTTCAAACCTTTTTGTTTGTCAGATATGTAGAGAAAAGTACATAGGGATGTGCAGTCGTATGTCGAGGTCAATAGAAACATGTGTAAGATGTTATTCTGAAAAAGACACCCACTGCTTCAACTCTACAAATGGAATGGACCTAGGCCCACAACCATTGTTGCTAAGAAAACTAACACAGGTTGAAGAAATTCTTATTGCTAGGGTGGCTCTAGTTTTAGAAGTGTCCTATGCTATAGGATGGAAATTTAAATACAGTGGTCACACGATAAGCTTTCCTCAAGATATCTCAAGCATAGCAATTTTTTTGTCGCGCCGATTGTAAGACCTTGAGGTTGTGATCGTATAGCGAACCACCATTGAAGGTGGCAATTACGACTGCTATATTAATAAACATCATGTCATGGATGCATTAAAATGAAAAATTGAATATGACAAATACTACAATGATGTTGAGGCTCTTAATATGTTACTTGATGTTGTTGATGTCTCCAATTTCTTGCATAAAATAGAGCAAGTTTCTGATGAAGAGCTAATGCCATCAACCAAGTCAACAAATGTTGCTCAAGATGAAAATGGCTCTTCAAAATTTTCATCAATTATCTCTTCCTTGCCAAATGCTAGATGAGAGTTCAAAGCAATCAAATAGGTATTACAAATTGAAAAAAAAGAGCAGAATATCTTGTCTTGGCCTGAAATTAGCTCTTCTCATGTTAATGAATAAAACACTAAAGGTTTATTTACAATGGCCTTTCCAACATTTTTCCCCATTGGAGAAACACTTCCCCTTCAACTGAGGAATGTTCAAATTCACTTGCATGAATATGCTCTCCACTTAATGAGATATTTTGACCACAAATTTGGTAAACATGTCAGGTTTAGGTATTTCCTCTACAACTTGATAATGAGAGATCACATCCATAAAACTAATTTTGTCTTTGTTAGAGTGGATCTGGAAGAAAAAATCCCCAATTTGTTGTCTGCATTGTGTGAATGGATTCAAGCTATTGTGTATGTGCAAGATCATCATGGAAAAAACAAGCCCTTAAGTGGCAATGAAATTCAGAAAAATCAAAGTTAGGCAACTTGACGTAAAAATTTGAATAAGTTATCTATATTATTTCAAAAATATGTAAAAATATAATCTATAGCAAATTGAATGTAGTTTCTAAACTAATAGATTTATTTTAAAAAAATAAATCTATTTGGTGAAAATTTAAAATTTCAATGTAGTAGTACTTAAATTTCAGGGAAAAAATAAGTAGGTGTTTGTCTAACCACCCTAACCACAATAAAATGATAATAATTTTTTATAAGATTTTAGATATAAGTAGAGGACTCATGTCCCGCTATGATGCATATTTTTTTGTAATTTTTTTCCAAGTAAATAATTAATTATGAATTTTTTATTACAACTTTTAAAAAATATAAAAACTCATATGTCTGACCACCTTAACATGGTTAAAACTTCATGAAATTCATATTTTTAATCCTATAGTATGCGAAGCATAGAATGTGACACATATTTCAAATTCAAAATATTTGATGTCATTTGAAAGCTATAGATGTTTTTCAATCAACCTAACAATAAGGACTTTAGTCATAATTCAAATAGAAAATGAATAAAATTATTTATTAAATTCAAAGTAAAGCATAATTTATATTGGTGGAAAGCTAAGAATCTCCTTTAAAACCTTTTTTGTTTCATCAATTTTGGGTAAAAAAAAGTCGTCAACCACATATCCTACACATACCCTTCATATCGCCACTTTTTGGCCCATCATGATCCTACACATACCCTGCTCTTGATGGCTAGATAGCTGAGCAGTTGATGCATTTTGGTGCATTGTTTTATGGGACCCGTTCTTTTTGGAACTCTTATTAGGCCCAACTATCTGCAATGATTGAACTACTTGGCACACCTACCCTTTTTTTCACTTTGAGATGTACAAACACAAAATGGGTTGATCTACAAAATGTTTTCTCTTCTATGGATCATTTGGCAATGGAGCCTTCAACAAATATGTTAATAGATAGTGTTGTTTAGAATCCACATATAACATCTTTATATCTGCATCATAGATTCTCATTTTTTTGTGAAGAGGTGATTGAAAAGATTTTGCATGCAAAAGATTGTTGGTATAGATATGAGTGACATCATCGTGGCTCTGCACATGTGCATGGTTTTTTATGGCTTCCAGAAGTCTCCAACATGGAAACTCTTGATTGGTCCAATCACCATGATGTTACTATGGCAAGGCACTTTTTTGATAGATATGTTTTAGCTTGGAATACATGTTTCCCTACACAGAGATTACTCAGAATGTATCATTGTTCTGAAGAAAATATGTGCTTTCTTTCCACGAGCTAAATTCTTTCCAGTGATCCAATCATAGATTATGAACAACTTCATAATATTGCTTTGCAGTTCATCCCATCAGCCAGGGCACAATGTGAGCAAGGTACGATACAATTTTTGTCTATAAATACATCATCCCATCATCTTTCACCAAAACAACAATTGGCTCTTCAAATCATCTAGTCCCATCGAATGCAACCTTCCTCCAAAGGCCCTCTTTGCATGATCATTCAAGGGACAACTAGCACTAGAAAATCCTTTTTGATAAATTGTATCAGAAAACAAATAAACACCTCTACTATTGGATCCAATAGCTTGTTGCTCACATTAGCACCCATAGGTGTTGTTGTGTACAACATATGTGCCTCCATAATCCATACCGCCCTCTGGATTCCCATAAAGGATATGAATCCTTTGCAAGGTCAGCCATTGACAATATTCCAAGAACAATTTAAATACATTCAATACATTTTGATAGATGAAATGAGTTTTCTAGGCCTGGAGTTGTTGCTGAAAATAGATAGTCGATTGCACCAAGCATTCCCCGATAACCAAAGGGAGTCATTTGGTGGTTTTCCTATCATCCTTGTTGGTGATATTTCCTAGTTACCACTTGTCATGGATACCCCTATTTATGCTTCACGCTCATCGGTTGTAGCCTTATGGCATACTTTCAGTCTCGGTAATATTGGACATTTTTTTTGCCAAAAAGGAGATAGTCATTCCCAACAAAATTTTTGGGCAATCCTTCTCCATATAAGAAATGGTGAGGCTCCCCACGATGAATAGGAAGAGCTTATGAAACAAACAAATAAAATGCTCTCAACCACACAAAGAGAACAATTTGATGTTGCTACACATTTGTTTGCCACAAATGAATTAGTTGTATTCCACAACAAAAAAATGATCAAATAGTTAAACCTGCCCATAGCCATTAGCATTTCTTGAGTAGCACAACAACAGACATCTGATCATGGAGATGATGACTAATTTCTCCCATAGCTGCTACTTTGTGTTGGTGAATAGGTGATGCTAACAACAAATTTGTGTATTCAAGCCAGCCTAGTCAATGGATCCCTTGGTCTTGTTACAACTATTGTGTACAATGCACATTGGGTAAAAGCACAAAGTTGTGTCACACTTTATAAAGGAAATGGGCAACACTCATCTAATTTTGAAACTTGAATCACTAAAAAGTGGCATATTTGTTTTGAATTTTGAAATGATGTAAACTAGTAAAATATGTATTTTTTAGTATATTTCATGTTTGTAATTTTTTAAAAAAATAAAAGAAATATTTTAAACTATTTTTTAATAAATTAAAACTATAATTTAGTTTCTGATAAAATGCTGAAAAATGAAGTTGCATGGGATGTCAAACTTTTTATAGTAATTTTTTTTTTCTTTCAATTTTTTTTTTGTGTATTTACAACTTGAAATTTTAGTGCATGTATATATTTTTTTTCAATTTTGATAAATATATATTTTTAAATAAATATTAAAATGTGCGTGAATCAAAAAATAGTTTTTTTCATTGGACATCAACTTTTATATTAAATATTTATCTAAAATGGAAAAAAAATTATCCCATCTTAAAATAGATTCTTTTATCTAGTGCATCATATTTTTTTCAAATTTTTTATCAAGTTTTAGTATTTTTCCTTGGCATACTAATCAACCTAATATTTTGTGTTGATAACCTACTTTTAGTAAAAATAAAATATAAAATATAAAAAATAATTAAACTATTAAAATAAGTATGTTTTTGAAAACTACACTTATGGATCTACAAAGGGGTATTTTTATATTTTTTTAAAAGTGTTATTTACATTAGCAGGAGTTATTGAAACTTCAATTTTTTCAAATTATTTTAATTTTTTGGCAAATTGGACTCAAAGTGGTGCTCTATATATTTTTAGCCAACAATTTTAGTTGAAAAAGTTGTGGAAGTATCTAACTTAGTTAGAATGAATCTTACTAGATCATATGTTTGACCAAAATTGATTTTTAGTTAGAAATACTTAAATTCAATTGTGCTGATAAGTTGGCTGAAAGTGTGACACAACTTTGTGCTTTTACACCATTGTAAACCACCAGATCTTCCTGACTATGTTGTTGTCCACTTCCAAAATTACATTGGTCCACCATGGGACCCAAAAAACCCAAGACACATCCCCATCCTAGCTATAACTCGGGGTAGTTGAACACAAATTCCACTCACCATGGCATGGGGAATCACAATACATAAAGCACAAGGATTCACATTAGATAGAGCAATGATAAACATGGGCAACAAAGAGAGGAAAGGGTTGAATTTTACAGCTATCTCTCGTGTTAAATCAATTTAAAGACTCCACATTGATCCAACATTCTCTTTTGAGAGATACTCCAGACTTAGCAACAATAAATACACTGCTCAACGTCGCAGTGAAGAAATGTGTTTGGAACAACTCCAACCCCTTCCAAATGCTTCCATCCCTAGTTCATGCTCTGGCTAATAAAAGAGGCCCCGAAACAATTATTCTTGCATTTTCTCTAGACTGTATACCATCCTCCTTTCAAGGATTTCTAAGTTAAATATTACAAAAACATACCAAGTAATAATATGTGCAAAATGGGTATAATGCCAAAGATGTACAAAGATACTAGGCAACAATAAGTAGAGGGAACAACTTGTACAAGTCAATGGAATGTTTTGATCATTCCATTCTATTAAAGTATATATTCAACTCTTCCAGAAAATTTTTCAATAATATTGTGTTGTATTTCACGGGTTCATTTTAAATTATGCACCTATGCCCTATTTCCCATTTTTTGTGCCTATATACTCTGTGTTTGACTGCCACATTAAATTTCCCCCATTTATTCAATGCTTTGCATCCTCTTTAGCTTTACACATTAAAGCTAATTTTGTTCTTGTTTACTATATTATGTACCTTCAACAATAATTTTTTTTGTTAAATTTAGTATGCAAATATGCACCCATAAATATTAATATGTTGACTTCTCGTTTCAACATTTTGTTGTGTCATTATTTTTGTATATGGAATTTAGAAGAATACACTCTTCTTTATATTGCACCTATCCATGTTTGTGCAAGTTTTTTTAAATTCCATGATGTCAATTCTTTATCAGCATACCTACAATTCTCTTTCAACTGATTTTAACATGAAGTACTCCAAACATACAGTTGCAACTATTACAAATTGATATATATTCATATACAAACAACTTCAAGTGTCAAAGATGCACAAAGATTGGAACCAACAATAAATAGAGCCCAAAAGTTCTATAAGTCAATAACATGTTTTGAACATTCCAATATATTAAACTATATATGCACATACTCTAGAAACATTCTAAAAAAAATTGTGTTCCATTTGACTAATAAGTTTAAAATTCTGCAACCATGTTGTGTTTTCTATTTTCTCTACCTATATACCATGAGTTTTGACATTTGTTCTTCATGCTTTGCTTCCAAAAATTCTTATGTGTTCTTATTATCTTTTCTATTAGATTTATTTGATTCAAATAGTTGCAAATTTTGATCTACAAAATTCTATTTTCATCATTTCATTGTTTCACTCTTCCTATACATTGCATTCAGAAATATGTACTCTTGTCTACATTGCTTTTTTTCCCTCATATATGATAAAAATCCATTCTATTTGTGATGGGTTGCTTGGGCCTGTTTACAATGATGATGGAGTTTGTTGACCACGTGGTTTGTAGTCATGGGACTAGTTACATCGTTCAACGGAAACATGATGGTAGGTTTTTGCTCCCATGAGGGTTGATTCATCCTAGCATTGTTGAGCGATGCCATGGAAGGGAGTACATGTAATATTCATTGTTCTACTATGATGATGTCCATTTTTTTGTTTCCATTGTGAAATGATGCACTGTGGTTTTGGTTTCATAGCAAACTATTGAAAAAAGCTTCCATCCACCTCCATTACATACCAGATTGGAGAACTTTGCAACTGTTTCGCTCCAAAATCTATAGCGTTTTGACTTCTATTGTTCTTGTAAGTCATTTTGTAATTCCTTTTTGTCATTCCATACGCATCTAACTAGAGACATATATTTTGATATATTCAAATAAAATGTTGCTTTGCAATAATGTCATGTTGGGCTCAATGCAAACATAGATGGACAAGGAGATATGAAGCCCATGTGTCAAACAATTGGCACCTAAAATACGACCATAGCTGTAAGTGTAAACAAGGTTTTTTTTATAGATTTATATTTTCCTGAGTTATACATTCAATTGTTTTCTTCCTCCATGGCTAGATAGCCCCCATATATTTATTTCTATATATATGCATTCATGCATAGATTCTTACATGCACTTGACTACAATAAATATAGTCTATTGTACACATTACATTTTTTCATTTTCCTATAGTTTCCTTTTTAGCTAATCAAAAAAATCATCTAGATGCACCGAGAAATTCTATCCACAACTGCTCTAATGGAAACCCCAGTGGAAGTTTTAAACAAATAGATGATAGGAAAATTCTAACTATTACATAGATTGCTTGTTTTGTATTAATATGTTTCATGATATTCTCTTTCTCTCATCTCTTTGAAGCTACCTATAACAAGGTCTTTGTTGTCGTAGTTTAGTTTTATTCTTCATCAAACATAAGATTGACTTGTACCTTTTGACTGGTTTCTATTTTTTTGGCCCGTGTATGCTCACTGGCCTTTGGCTATTGTTCATTGTTATCTCTGTTCATCCTTGGTGCTATATGCATTTTGTACAACAAAAGCTCTGTATAATAAAGTCTTCATATCTATGGTTTACAACTTCTATTCTCCATGTGTTAAACTTCCATTTAAAATCTATTTTAGATGATCTACCATTTGAGAGATTCTAAAATAGTTGTTACAAAAACACTTGAGAATCACAAGTAAATGACAGATGGTCAAAAAACCCACATCAAATACAAATTTAAGAGAGGTAGAAAAACATACACAGGCCAAAAAAATTGAAAAAAGGCGAATGGTTCCCATTGATATCCCATTAACATGTGATTCTAAAGTGTTATTCTAATACATCTTGCAACTGTTACGTAGACTGCTTTTCTTGTACCAATGTGTTTCATGATACTCTTTTTCCCTCATCCGTTTCAAACTCCTTATAACAAATTGTTAATTGTCATGGTTATTTTGTTTGGATGGAACTTGTTATATGTGTTATATCAATATGTTCCACGATATTTATTTCCCCTCATCTATTTGAATTTTCCCATGACAAACTGCTCTTCATGGTACTCTTTTTTCCAGATCCCCATAACAAATTGTTCAGTCTAGTAGTTTGCCTCTTCTATGCTGCATATTTTAAAATTCTATTTAATGTGGATTTTCTCTATAATATTTAGCACCACATAAGTGCCATTCTAATACCTCTTATATAAGTGGAAAGACATTTAATAATCATACGAAAACCACAAATGGTCAGAAACCCACATTAAATAGACCTTAAGACCATGGAGAATAGAACAAGTGACCTACAATAATGAACCGTTTGTTATGGGAAAGTGGATATTGATACAACACAAGCAATCTATGTAACATTCAACTTCTTAATTCAAAATTCAAGCTACATTATTTGGCACTAAATATTATAGACAAAATAGAGGAATTGTAAAAGAACTATTAGAAAAACACTTAAGAATCATCGGTAAATGGCACATGATCGAAAAACCACATTAAACATATTAATACAAGATAAGCAATTTATGTAAGAGTTGAGCTGTCAATTGAAAATTTGAGCTACGTTCTTTGGCTATCAACCCACATTAAATAGAAGTGGTAAAGCCAATGGGCTCCAATAACTTGTGCAAAATGGGTATAACGTCATAGACTTAATTGAAGATTCGAGGTACATTACTTGCAACTAAATATTATAGGAAAATAGAGAATTTGTAAAAGAGCTATTAGAATAACTCTTAGTAGCCACTTAACTATTTTTATCTCCAAAATGTTTATGCTTTCATACTAACCCTCTGCATATATGTATATGCAATTACTCCTATGTTAATCTACAATTTCTCCTATGTTAATGGCTATAATTCCAAAAGTGCACAAAGATAACTACAAACAATAAATGAAGGGTGAAAAAATTACTAACCTTGACCATATTTTTTGACGAAAGAAAGAAGATTTAACTATAATTTCTCCATCCATACAAAGGCATAACGTATTTTAAGTCTCCAAAATAGGTATAACGTCAAAGATACAAACATATAACAAGGAATAATAAGCAAAGAGTGAAAGACATGAACAATAAATTAATCACTCTAACACCTCGTATACAATTTCTCTACTTGTCTTCAATATTTATTACCAAAGAACGTAGCTCGAATCTTGTATCAATATGCTTCATGATATTCTTTTTTCTCATCTATTTGAACTCGAGAGTCATCCACAAAGCTTCATTCCGCACACTATAAAGACTATATAATGACTAAAAAGGTGCATAAAGATGCATAGAGATAACTAAAACAATAAAATAAGGGTGAAAAAATTACAACAATCCCTCATTTTAACTACAATTTTTCCATCTATATAGAGTGATAATCTCTTTAAAGTCTACAAAATTGGTATAACGCCAAAGATAGGAACATATAACAAGAAGAAATGAACAATAAATTAGTCATCTTTGCAAAATACCCATGTAAAATGACTTTATTTGCATTCCAAGGCTAAGATGTATATGCAAAAATATGTTTGCAAAACATGGGCACATATAACAATCAATAACTAGAAAGGAAAAAAATTAGTCATGTACGAAATGAGAACCAAGCCGAAGGTGACATTTTTTACTATAGTCTTGTCTAGAACTAAGACCACAATGGCTCTTTTAAGAATGCAACTTAATCAATATACTTTCTTGCACATTTTAGAGCACATCTATGTTAAAAACCTCCAATGAGAATTCAACTAAAAACAATATACTTTCTGACACAGCAGCATCAAACATTACATTTACTTCCTCCTATGTCATCATAAAATAATGCCAGGATGCATTAACACTCATGTGAGCAATTGCTTTCCATTCTGCTTCCATGTCCAGTGCATCCAACTTCACCAGTTCCAGCCCACACAATTACCAAAGTCCACGTCATCATAGATAGCCCTAGGAAACTTTCTAACGACCATTAGTGATTGCTGCATCCTGGCACTAGAAAATCCTACTCATGGCTGGGCTGGCAAAAAAAGAAGGGCAGAAATTTTGTGTGTAAACATAAGAAGAATAGAAGGCATAGAATACGAGAATGAATAGCTTGTTACAAGCACCATCAAACAGAAGAAAATAAGAGAATACCATGAAACATATTCATACAAGACAATCAATCTATGTAAGAGTTGGCATTTACCTGTGAATCTTAAGTGTTTTTCTAATAGTTCTTTTCTATTTTTCCTATAATATTTACTGCCAAATAATGTATTTTGAATTTTGAATTGACAAGTGAACTGTTATACAAATTGCTTGTGTTGTATCAATATTTTTTATGATATTCTTTTTCCTAGTTCCGCAAAGCAAACTGTTCATTATGTAACAGTTGCCAGACTATGCAATAGTTCTCTTATCAATTCGATGACCATTTTTACTATATGGTTCCTTAGATTGCAATTGTATTTTTAATATAAATGCATTTAAAATTGCATAATATAAATGTTGTTATAACTTTAGGGAAAATTTCCATCTTCATAAGCAACTGTATGTAAATAGTCTTTTAAATAAGCTGAAAAGATAGCTATTCACACATGTAGAAATGCAATGGGTAGACTAGACTATCTTTTTTCAAGTCAAATGCATGTTTTTTTTCTGACAAAAAAAAATTGCTTTTCCATTCTAGTTATTGGCTATTATATGTGGCCATGATTCGCATACACATTTTTTATATACATCTTAGCCATGCAATGCAAATATAAGCACTTGCAAGATAAAATCTATACCAATATATATGTTTGTGAAGTTAGATACACCTTTTTAGTTATTATAAAATCTACTATGAATTTCACCATGTATTCAAAATGTTCCATTTTATCTCTTTCTATTTACAATGGATAATGCTAACCTCTTTTATTGTAGATCTATATGATTTCCTTTATAATGTTGCACATATACAATAGACATCCAAAAAAATTAGTGTATTCTAAATTGTCTATTTCAAATTGCTTAATGCTCCAACAACTCAATCCAATGCTTCTAGTGCTTGTTAAACACTATCAACAATACATGTAAGTACAAAACTTTTCCATTGTCAATAAATAGATTTAGTGAACCAAATGTAAAAATTATTGATTATTTTCAGTTTTAGATTGTCTATATTGTTTTTACCCATATACTTACTAATTTTTTATGGTTCCTTCCCAATCTTTCTTGTCTATCCACTGACATACCCCTCTCTTCTATTTGTAGGTGCTAGGCTAAAGCATGCAAACGCATCCCAAAATCATGATGCTTGTTTTTTACAAAGTTACCGCAACAAAAAAAACACTACAATATGATAGATCATATATGAATATATTGGATTTTGCCCAACTTTGATATTTTACGATGTATAATGGAACTCCACAAAATTTCCTATGGACATTTCATACTTTTCTTGCTCAGGCATTTGACTAGAGTCCCCGAGGCTCTATGACGTCAATATGGTAGGGTGGATAACAAGCATGGTTTTTATATTTTTTCTTTTAATGCCATATATTTCTTCTTACATATAAACATGCCTACACAAATTCTTGCATACACCTGGCTTCGAAAAACATAGTTTATAACAAGTTTCTTATGTCATAGCAAGTGGTAGGGAAGCACTTGAGACTTTCATCATGTCATCTCAAAGCAAGGAATATCTTTTATTCATTTATTCTAACAATGCAAAAAAATGTGTATTGCATCATCACACTCTTCTTTTCGTGAGGTTTGTTTATTTATTTTTTATCAACTTGATGGTGTCACTAATTCTTCAATTGCACTATGAAGTAATTCATTAAAAATTGATATTTTTATTCTCAATTTCCTTGTAATTGACTACTTTTAAATCCTTTATACTTGTCTCCATTTTATTTTGCTACTACTAACTCAAAAATCACATGCATACTAAAACTTTAATTTGCAAAATTATGGACTAAATAGTAATTATAAAAAGTATTCAATATTAAACGTCTTTCTTTCTTCAAAAATATGTGATACCCAAAGTTATCGACTACCTTTTTTAAAGAATACTTTTTAATACAATATTAGTGATTAAAGGCATGGGTAATAGCTCTTTAAAAAATCTCCCATGTATTTGTATGCATATGTATCTTAACATAATTAAATAATAATGAATTAATTGATTGAATAAACTAGACAAAAAGCTAAAATATACATGTGCATCTAGGGCTAATAAATATAAAACTAAAATAGAGATAAAATTATCTCATACCTTAAATTTTGGTGAGAAATTACTGTTGTTAGAAAAAATAATTATTTAAAAAATTATATTTGATTTAATTTTTCATTCATCATTTTTAAAGAATAAATTTATTAAAAAATTGTATTTGTTGAGAAATAATTTACTATATTCCTAACATTATTAAGTAAAATATATTTTTAATAACTATTGTAACTAAAATTGTTAAATATTACATATTAATAAAAAAAAGTTATTGATGATTACTTGCTTAAAATTAAAATTAATGGTTACATTGTAACTAATTAGATTCATTCAACATGCCCTACGATTTTATTTTACAATTTCATTAATCAGTTTTCAACTAGTAAGTTTCTATGTGGAGATGCACAAATCGATTTCTTATCTTTGTGGAAAAGGTTCGTAATGTCACACCCATAGCCAGTGAGATATGAACTAACCTCACGTTACTTCCTATTGACTAATTAACATGCTTTTTGTTTCTTGACTCAATCAAACAGTTGTAAATATTATTGATTTTTTATATTTCACATTCCATTCCACAAAAAAATTTCCTACTTCTTCCCCACTGAATAGCCATTTGCGGTAGCCCCCTATCGATTGATTGTTGCATGCCTGTGCATGCGACTACTAGTAATATATATTATTATTAGTATATATAGATATAAATTATGAAATTTATTAAGACTCATTTATTTTCTCATTAAATCAATTTAATTTTTAAAAACATAATAATCATTTGTCATAGTCTAATTTCTCCAATTGTTTTCAGTTTTACTAACCTAATAACCATAATGCACAACATTGAAACAAAGCATATTTAATCTCTTTTAATTAACTGAAATTTATTTTATTTATCTAACCTAACTAAAATGTATTTTAATTAAATTTCTTCATTTTAAAACAAACACAAGGCATACACCTAGAATATACTTGGCCAAACTATATGCAAGATACAAAACCTATGAATCTATGTGGTGTGTGCAAGATTTTCATCATACTCATCAATGCCAATCGTCTAAACACCTCTATCTCGACCATTTTCTCATCTTCAACATGTACCTAGACTCATTTGCACTTAATTCTTCATTAATAGTGTTATCCCATAAGCCTTAATCAAAGTGAAACATGTGATTACATCATCATATAACCTAACATATTCATTGATTTCAAAACACATCTAGAGATCTAACATCAACAAATATCACTCATAGATTAACACATGTAAAAAATCCAAGGTCTAATTTAGTTTTCCAAATAATATAATGTCAAAACTTGGTAAGTAAGAAAAAAAGGGTATGTGACATTCTTACACTACTTCACATTCCCTCCTTTTCAACAATTCCAACACATTACTTTGCTCTTTTTGAGGGTTTGTGAGTGTCCTTTAGACTTATCCATCTTTTTGTCCCATTTAGGGCCTTTCTCTTTGGACCTACCTTGTACATGCAAGGTATATTTGGAGCCAACATCCATATACTTTCTCCTTATATCCTCTAGAAGAAATATGGAAAGCATGGTGTCCATATTTGGCTCTACATTACCACTACTTATGGGGACAATTAGATTTTCCCAAGATTTAGGAAAAGAAAAAAGAAACAAGGAAAAATTATCTTCATATTCTAATTTAACATCTATTGATGGAAGTTGACTTACAATCAGATTAAAAGAATTTTAAGAGTGAGTAATAGAATCACCATAGTTCATTTTTAATGAATACAAGTGTCTTTTGAGATACAACTTGTTAGACAAACTTTTATTTTGACATAGATCACCTATCCTTTTCTACAACTTATATGTGGTGTCTTCTATTGAGATGTTCAAGAGGATGAGGTCCGTAAGACACAATACAATGGTTACTCATTCCTTCTTGTCTAAATTTTTCCACTCTTCATTAAAAATTGTAGTAGGCTTGGTTTCTTATGAAACTAGAAACCACTAATCTCTCTCTTTAAGAAGATCCTCCATCTTTAATTTCCACATATTGTAGCCTATGCCATTGAATTTCTCAATATCATAGCAAGAGGTAGAATCCATGGTGTACAATACTCTTCACAAATCTACAATATACCACAAAACAAAATCTCCCATCGGAACCAAGAAACCTTCAAAACTTAAGAGAAAGGTGTCCCCTTCTCAATGAAATCATTAGCTTTGATACAAAATGTTGAAAACATAGTGAAGTAAAGCTACAATATGAAATTATGTTTGTGAAATCAAATCGGAAAATTATATTAAGAAAATCATATTTATGTATGTGATTGCACAATCATCGTAATAAAAAAAATGAAAAAACCATATGTGACACCATATTTATGTGGACAAACCATTTCAAAAAAAAAAAAACCCACACGAGAAGAGAAGGAAAGTATATTATTAATATTCAAATGAAATATACACAATAAAACACTTCACTAATAATCTCTAATCAATCTAGAAGCACCTTGTTACCTACAATAACTTAACATAATACTACCATCCAATGTCACCAACTTATAGAACTTGTGGGGTGTAAAACAATAAATGGTAAACCATAATAGGAGGTAGAAAACCATTTATGAAAACCCACCACCCATTATTAGACAATCAAAATACATGATAAAATATTTAATAATATTCACATTCCTTCAATGTTGATACCTAGCCCATATCCAATCCACTTTTTTCCTTTTAGGATGGTCCAATGACTCTTGTGCTTCTTGATGAAACACCATCAAACAACCTTTCTTCTTCCAAACTTTGGTGCCCCACATATGACCTGTCATATTCCCAAAGTGGGCGCCTATGAGGGAGATTTTATCCATTATGTCATGTAACTCCACTAACACATGTCCATCTCTTTGAAAATGAAATTACAATAGATGCCATAGAAAATATAAAATAAGTTTTTTTCCTCTCATGTCCCATAGAATACTTTCCAAGGCACACGAAGACGAATGAATGACATACAAATTCAAGGTTAATGTCACCTAACCTAACAATGATTACTATTTTCATGTACTTTGAAATTTTGTTGTGACTTCTCTTAAGTACCTAATGTAGATTATTTAGATAAAATGAAATAATATTATTATATTATTTTTATAAAAATATACTATATAATCTAAAGTAACTTATATATCTATACAAATAACTTTGAATAATTTTATAGGCTTTCATATTGTTTTCAATGTTTAATCATACATCATACAACAATCATAAAACAATGATGGTGATAATTGAAGGCCAAAGGTGTCTGCCAAGGCACCCATTTTTAGATTGAACCTCTTAGCAATATTCACAACTGAACCTCTTGGTAATGGTCACAACCCTTACAAGGTCATAGCTACATAATATTTTTTCTAGTATTTTTTCACAAGTAATTTGATCTTTTATCAAATCTAATCATTCCATTAGGAAAATTCAATCCATTTAATATAAAATCCAAGATGTTTAAGATATAGATGCCATGGTTATTATAGAAATTTTCACACAATGATATTATGGCATAGCCTTTATACAATTGTGACTGCTTTGAAGTAGTGTATGTTAATAATGTTGTAAATAATTCACTGTCCTCCTAGATTTTAATATTTATAGGATAATTTTATATTTTGTAAATATTATATTTCATTAAGCCTGCTTTTGGATAAATATAGTATATAGCTTTATTGTATTATTAAAAAGAGTTCTTTAAGATATATATTTATATTAAATTATAAAAAGTTTTAATTGAGCATTAGGGTTCACATTTGTATTAGGTTCATGATGTTCAACCCATGACAATTATGTAATCAATTAATTTAATAGACTAATGATTATAAAATTAAGAAAATAATTGTAAAAGAAATGTGACACAATACACAAGATTTACCATCGAGAAAACCATACAGTTAGAAATTCAAAAAATCATGTTTGATAGCGAGAAAACTTACATCACGCTTAGACAATTAGATATGCAAACAACATAGCTTTACACAATCTCCTTCATTCGATAAATGCATCATAAATACCTCTTGCATTTATGCCAATCCCTAAATGCAAATTATTAACAGAAATATATCAGAATTTTTAAATATAAAATAGATGTAACTCATACACAATTGAAATGGTTACAACCTTTTACCAAATGGCACTTCATATTTAAGTAATAAGTTCATTAATAATTACTCTCCACTAATATCGCCAATGCCATAATTATTTATAAAGCCAAGCTTATAACAATTTTATTTTACTCTTTCTTTTTAAGATTCACCCCTTGTAGAAGATGAGGAGAATTTGATCCTTGATTGCATTCCCTCTCTAATCTCCCAGGAGATGAATGATTCCCTTATCCGCTTGAGATAGAAGAGATTGTTTTCAGAATGAACAAAGGTAAAGCCCCTGGTCCAAATGGTTTTCCAGCTGAATTCTTTCAAGAATTTTGGGATATTATAACTTGTTTAGATTTGCTGGAGGTTGCCCAGGAATCTCTTCATAGTAAGCAGATGCTTTGTGCCTTGAACTCTACTTTTGTAGTTCTTATTCCTAAAAATGAAGTTAATAATTAGCTTGAATTCTTTTTCCCTATTGCTCTATGTAATGTGGTGTACACAATTATCACTAAATTGATGGCTGGAAGGCTCAAAGTTTTTCTTCCTTCTATAATCTCTAAGGAGCAAGGCAGTTTTGTGGCTAGTAGACTGATCTTGGATGGGGTGGTGGTTGCCTCTGAAGTCATTCATTTGATGGTGACTTCTAGGGACAAGTCTATTTTTATCAAGTTGGATATGGCCAAAGCCTATGATAGAGTTAAGTGGAATTTTTTGTAGAGAATTCTTTTAGGCTTTGGTTTTAGTCCAGATTGGGTCAGTTGGACTATGAGTTGTGTTACCTCTTCCTCTTTTTCTGTTCTTATGAATAGGGAACCTTCTAAGATTTTTGAGGCTTCTAGGGGCCTTCGTCAAGGAGATCATCTCTCCCCTTATCTGTTTATTATTATGGCTAAAGGTTTGGATAGATTTCTTAAATTGTGGGTTTCCTAGGGCAAGATTTAAGGTTGGTGCTAGGGCAATGGGCTACTGTGACTCTCTCATCTTCAGTTTGTGGATGACACTTCTCTTATGGGGAGGGCTTTCTTTCAAGAGGCTGCTTCTCTTAGGCAGGCTTTGGATATTTATCTTGTTGCTCTGGGTCAGAAAGTTAATGAGCATAAGTCCTCTATCTTCTTCTTTAATACCCCTCAGGCTATTCAAAGGTGGATTGTTTATATTTTGAGGTTTCAAATTAGGTCTCTTCCCTTTGTTTATCTAGGAATACCTCTAGCTGTTGTTAGGCAACCCAGGTCTTCTTGTAAAAATTTGCTTGATAAGTTGTGAAGTAAAGTCAATCATTGGACTCATCATTGACTTTCTACTACTGCAAGAGTGACTCTTCTAAAGTTTGTTATCCAGGCTCTCCCTATTTACATGTGTTTTGTTTAGGCTGCTCCCTTGTACTTCTTGATGGAATTTGATGCTCTCTAATGAAAATTTCTCTGGAGTGGCAACTTGTAGTCAACTAAGTGTAGCCTTGTCAAGTTGGAAACGGTGTGCAGGCTACAGAGAGAGGGGGGCTTGGGGTTGAGTTCTATTGTTTTGAATGGGCAAGCTTTGGCTGCCAAGTTATACTGGCATTGGTGTACTAGTCAACATCAACTTTGGGCCTATATTTTTACCAACAAGTATCTTAAGGATGTTAACACTTTTGATGTTCCTCATTTCCCTTTAGATGAAAGGGGATCTATGATTTGGAATACCCTCAAATCAGGGGCTCAGTTGATCAAGAAGGGGCTTTTTTGGATATGTCATTTTGGTTCTCAGGCTCTCTTTTGGTGGGATTATTGGGATGGTCATCCTCCTATTCTATCTGCTTACCCTCACCTTTGGTCTCTTTGTGATCATTTTACTATTGTTGGTTGGAACACAGTTGAGCATTATAAGTCTGGGCAGAATATTGGAATAGCTGCTAGTCTTTGATGGAAGCATTCCTCAGATTGGCCGCTAGGAGGGTCAGAGGGGGATAGGTAAGAGTTGGCTCAAATACTTGCTTCTCGTGAATGCAACTTCATTGAGGAGCAAGATGTCCTAGATTGGAATAATAGTGATTTATCTAGTAAATGCTCTATTTTAGCTGGTTATGGTGAATTGCTTAGGTAGGTGTTTGGAGACATTGAGGTTCCTTGGTGGAAGCAAGTGTAGAATAAATTTTCTTGGCCCAAGTGCAATTTTTTTCTATGGTTGGTGGTTCAGAACATGTCTCTTACTTGGGGTAACTTGTGCAAGAGAGGATTCTAGGGTCCCTCACTGTGTATTTTGTGTTGTAAAACTGAAGAGAGAGTTTCTCATCTTTTCTTCCAGTTTCTTTTTCTATGAGGCTTTGGCACTTTTGGTGGGTGGTGTGGACCTAGGCTTGTTGGCATGTCTCTTCTTTGGCGGATTTCTTTACCTAGTAGAAGAAGGCTCCTATTAAGATCTCATTTCTACAAGTTACTTTGGCTCTGGGACCAACTTTTATTATATGGCATTTATGGTTGGAGAGAAATCGCAGGAATTTCCAAGATGTGTTGTTGGATATCCATCATTTGTGGTGGAGGATTCTTCATTTTGTGGGAGAAACTACTGCGGCTAAGTGTGACATGGTTGAGGGTGTGGATCCTGAAGACCTACTCAGGAGAATTATTTTTTGTGCATGCCTCAATCTTCCTCTTTAGTGAGGGACTACTCAGGGTGTTGGCCAGATCATGAGAAATAGATGTCGTCATCCCCTTCAAAAGATAAGTAGGGAGGGGCATTGGTGTCCTCCTCAGGGGGTGTTGAAAATCAACACGGATGGCTCCTCTCATGGAAATCCAGGCCATGTTGGTATTGGAGGTGTTGGGTGGACTAGTTCTAGGACCGTTGAGTTTATCTTTTCTATTCATAAGGGCTGGTATACTAACAATGTGATGGAGGCTCTTTCCATTCTCTACATTGTGGAGCGTGGCTATGCTCTCGGGTGGAGACAGATCATTTGTGAATATGATTCCTAGGTTGTTGTGACGTTGCTGAAGAGGCAACAACTTGAGGATGCCAGTTGGCATCTCGCTATCATTATAAAATAGATTCTTACTGTATGTGCTTCCTTAGATTATGTGTCTTTTTGTCATATTTCGTGGGAATGGAATAGGGTTGCGGATTGTTTGGCTAAATGGGCTTTTGGTCATATGCATGATTGGAACATTGTGGAAATGGGTCAATTACCCCTGGATTGGTCTCAAAAACTGGATCAGTTAGTGGAGGTTGATAGGGATGTGTAATTCTCTACTTTGTATTGTTCTTTTCTCAGATTGAATAAATTTTTACCCCTCTTTAATAAAAAATAAAACCTATATTAATATTTTTTATGGCTGATAATGTGATGTGTAATCCCTATATACTCTTAGCAGATTACAAATGAAGCATGATTAGAAGAGGAACAAAAATGAAACATGACAAAGGTGCTTCATACATAGTTGTGAAATAAAAGAAAATTACAATTGTATCATTGTGATTCCTGACAGATAACGGATAGAGTAAGACATAAGCGATCGATACAACTGATCTTTGTTTAGACAGAATAGGATAAAGGTACCTAAATATTATGCATCCAAAGCGACCCATTTAACAACTACTGTCTTTGTCTTTTTACAAGTAATTGCATAAATTTATATACTTATCTATAAGGCCACAACTCAGTAGTAAATGGCTTTGGAATTACAGATCATTTCCTCCTTCTCCACCATGCCACTGATATGATTATCGCCAACACAACAACTACAGGCACAACTATTGCTACGCCTGTCTTACCGGCACTCCATTTATGGCCCTCTGGTTTACAGGTGTCACAACACTCCAGATGTATGAAGGTCTTTTTTGTTGATTTTGCACAAATTGCTTCCTTACCATTACAAGTTTTGCAAACATTGTTTGGTGGCTGCACCTAAACATTACAAAAAAGTAAAGTAAGCAATCATATCAATTGGTTTCTTGACTGTAAACTTTAATCAATGAAGATGTCTTAGAAATCTAACCTCAGTATGAACATCAGTGGTAGCATTGAGCGTAGGACGACTGCCAGCTAGTTTAGGGAGAATATATTCTTGCTCTGATTTGAAAATAATATCAATTGCAACGACACCCACCAAATGGCCCTCTGGACTAAAGGGCTGCACCTCGCAAAAGAACACAATTAATTTATAACATATAACATATTAAAACATCAAATTTTCAATGGTCAAATTTCTAACTGTAATTTTCAGTTCATTTCCACAATTGTATTAAATTTATTGAGAAAATTTGTACTTTGATATAAATTTGCAGGTAGAATGTTTAAACTTGTTAAAATCAAAATTGTTTAGATCTACAACTCACATGTTTAACTATATCCTATTGACATTTTTGCTATTTAGAATTTCAATTCAAATAATCTTAATATTGATAATATCAGCCTAATTAGGTTTTCTGTTTGACCAGTTGATAATTGTTCAAAAATAATATTATCATTTGGATAGTTTGTTGGAGGTTAGTTTTACAGACTGCCCTAATAAATATCTTTATTTTTCAGAGTTACAAACTTATTGGGCTTTTGTTGGAAAATTAAATGCTCTTGAGCCTCTTCCCGTCCACCTACCTATCAAGAGCATTCAATTCCTGCAGCTGGAAGATTTTTTTTTGGGGATTTCCTTCCCACTTGCTCCTGACGTGCATCTAAAGTATGCATAAGAAGTTAATGAAGTTAAGAATTTTTTAATTCCAAATTAATTGCTAGTAGGTGATTTTGAAATTGAGAGGGAATTAGTTAAAAAGACGAAAAAGGAATGAAGGAATTTTTATTCTGTTAGTTGGAAGAAGAAGAATTTTTCTATGCAACAGTAGTCTGTAGACAGAGAATGTTTTGTGTGAGTTTTTGAAAGCTCCTAAATAGCAACAACTGTTTGTTTTGTGTGTGAGTAGAGATTGCTCCTGAAGAGCTCAGTGTAGCTCCTGTCGGTTGAGCTCTTAGCAACTGCTGAAGTTAGTTGTATGTCTGGTTGAGCAGCTCATGAAGCTCCCAGAAGTTAGTTGTCTATAGTTTGAATTTAGTTTCTGAGTTTTATGTTTAAATGTATTTACATTTCCAACATTCTGAATAGAAAGAAAGTTGCATGTCTCCAAGTTTATTCCACATTTTGTTTCTGGGTATTTCCAGTTTGGCTGGAAAATAGAGCAGCAGCTCTGTGCTTTCTGTGCAATCAAAATTTCTGTTAGCTTTACCTTGGTAGGATACCATTGTAATATTTCCACGTCCTTCGAAATCCTTGTAAAAATTGGTCCAATATGGTTCATTAGCTGATGTGCAAGTGCCATGAAATTCAAGAGGCTGTAATGCCCGCCCGCATAGCCTAGAGGAAGTTGCAATTCACTGCTTAAAGCGTGCCAATTTTTTTTATTTTTTGTTTAAGTACCCATAACATGCAAAGGTGAATACATATTTCCAACAACCTCTAAGGCCCGAGGACAAAGATTACTTAAAACCCAACAACAAATAACATTAACAAAAACTGAAACATTAAACACTTAAGGAAATGAACCAACATACACATTCCATTCAAGATAAATTACAACAAGGATAAATAATTACCTCAAGATTCCAATTTAACATTTACAATAAGGTTACATCACTCATTCCCGAGATAGGGGTAAGTCAATGCTCAATTACAATTTACAATTCCACCTCGATAACATCCTACAAAGGGTAATTAAAATACAATAAGAACTAAAGAACAAGGCGCGGTATTTGATTCCCGAGGCTCTCGGTGGAAATCCATGAACTCATGAACATGAAGAAGAACCAACTTGGAAGAAATGCCGCCACTGACCGTGGAGCCCAAAGGCCCCCACTCCCTCTGTGCTAGGAGATAGTAACCAAGAATTCCT
The DNA here is from genome assembly GCA_007258455.2 of Sequoia sempervirens. Taxonomy (NCBI): domain Eukaryota; kingdom Viridiplantae; phylum Streptophyta; class Pinopsida; order Cupressales; family Cupressaceae; genus Sequoia; species Sequoia sempervirens. The sequence goes on from VDFB02105785.1 coordinate 139,944,921, forward strand.
ACCCAAGACCATCTACCACTAGACACAAGCTAGCACACTGAACTAAAACAAGAACTAAACCCACATTACTTAACACAATGGTTACAATGCTTCCAGAGTACAAAATCGAGTACCATCACTGTACAAAATAAACTCACGGTACAACACCATACCGACTGCTGTCATAGGAGGAGTGTCATCGCAAAGGCTGCATTGGTTATCCAATGGTGTTCTTCCTAGGTCCCGGCTCCCCTCTCGGGATATCCTGGTAACCTCTCACGAACCCGGCGCCATATGCCCACTAGAGCGGAATCGATTATCTTTCGAGAAGACAAGATAACGATCTTGCCATTCCAGGCATTCCCGACTCATCTCAAGTCTCGTACAAGCCCTTGAGCCAATGAGCGAGGCTAAATTATCTTATTAATGTTCAAAGCTACTCTCTCCCTAGCAAGTTATTTTAATTTTCACTTAATTAACTAACTCTCAAATGAGTTATCCTGGGACCACTTTGGGCCCGGCGCTCGTTTGAAAGCCACTCCCCTATCGACAACACAAAACTCAACCACATGCCAAGGGTAGACAATGCACTAACATATATCACAAATAACCAAACACCTCAACAGGCAACACATCACTACGGATGTCCAAACTGAAACCAAAACGTGCACTACCCAAGGCTAACACAAGGTTGACTACATAAAGAAACCCACATAACAACTGAAACTCGACTCAACCATGAATCACAAGGTCACACAACCCGTTCAAAGAACCAGGTAACCACTTGAGCTTACTCACACATAATCCAATAAAGCCAAAGCAAAACATAAGAGACATAGCATCATCTCAAGAAAACACTGCTGGAAGACTTACATGATCAACGAGAAACGACTTAAAGCCAACAATCATATAAACTCATGAATAACCACCCATACCAATAAAAAAAACCCAAAGCAGGAAGGTTCACAAAACATTTACTCTCCTTCCACAACATCGAAGGCGAACAATTAGCATTGAAAACATTCAGACACATAGGTAAGCTAATGTTCGGATTTCTTAAATCCATTCAAACACAGAATTCATGACTTGCATTTATCCAATCGATTGATCCCATTTCTTTTCACGACATTGAATTATATAAAGAACAAATCATTTACTCTAAATCTCATAACCCTATTCATAAGCAAAACATGATAATAATGCAGCTATCTGGTTAAAGTTTAAGTCAGCTGTTCTCCCTAAGTTTCACTAACGTAATCAACTCAAGGTATTTTAATAAATAACATTTAAATTAAACCACTTAATCCATTTTGCAACAAAGAACATTCAACCAACTAAAATCGATATTTCAGATAAGACGTTAGATTTTCCAAACTCCACTCTTACCTCTAAAAGCATAACGATAACCATCTTCATATATTTGGATTATGACACCACTTAACGCGTCTATTAACTACGATACCATTGCGAAATCCATACAATTAAATATAGAAGCATGATGACATGATTATTTACAAACAAATATTCATAGTATGAATATACCTTCATGAACAAAGTTACTCAATTTAACCAGCTATTATTTTAACAAAGACGAAAAGAAGAATTCCATTTAATTACAAAATATACCGAATAACTTTTATATTTCCAATTAAACATCTTAAAAAAAACCATATAATTAATATATAAAATAAAATACCTTTTAATTAATCATTTCAAAGAAAAAAAATGATTTAACCATAGAGATAAAATGCAATTTTAAACTTATATCAAATTTCATTTTAATTTAATATATATTAAGTATATTATATTTATATAATATATAATATTAAATATTATAAATATTATGAAATATACAATATAAAATAATAATCATTAAAAATTTAAATTTTAATAAATATAAACAAAACAATTCGGTTACATACGACCTTGGGAAAGGGGCGGCCAGGTGTACCACTGACCCTGCCTCCGTAGAAGTGGCCGATGAAGCTGTATTAACTTCTCTATTGTATACTCCATTGAAGTGATGTGTAGTAACCTACAGTCCACTGCCTCCCTTGGCGGCGTATGTCTTCTGATCCTCCCATGTAACACCACAATCCACTCCCCATGTGGCCCCAGTAATGTACAGTCCACTGCCTCCCGTGGCAGCGGCGGCTTGTGTGTAACACTACGATCCCACTCCCATGGCCTTGTGTTGTAATGTAACATGATCCCACCCTCCCTGGCCGGCAAGCAGGCTAATGTGTAACACACAGCTGACGCCTCCCTCGTGGGTGGCAGTCGCGGCGGCGGCGGCGGTGGGGGTTGACCTCCCCAACCACCCCAAAACAAAACAAATTTTATTTTAATTATTTTCCTGCGTTTTATGAAAAAAATGAAATTACTAGGGATTTTATTTCTGGATTAAACCCACAACTTAAAATTTTCTATAACAACAAATATATTGCAAATATATTTGTGGGTATTACATATGTTAATATATAGGATTGAATTCACAATTAAATATACCCACACCTTGATTTCATGCCCAAATTGCAACAATAAACTAACCCAAATCTAAGAAACTAAAACTTATTTTAAACAAGGAAGTGGGTTTTCACAAATCAAGTTCATCATTGAGTTTTTTTCTTGGATTTTCTTTTGGTTTCAAAATCCATTAAACTTGTGCAAATTGAAAGCTTTTCCCTAAATTTTATTGAATCTAAAACTATGTTTTAACCATTCCAAAGAGCAAGAAGAGGAAGGGAATAGAAAGGTAGAACCTTATGTTTTCTCCAAACTTGGCAAGCTTCCTCCATGGAAATTTTTCCAAGCACTCCTTCAAGCCTCTCCACCCAAAACTCCAACCAAGAATCCATGGAGGTTGAAAAGAAAACCCTAAAATAAAAATATACCTTTTTCCTCCAAACTTCCCAAATTCACATTCAAATTCAAATTCTAACTAAATTCCAATCCAAAATGCAAATTCACTTCCAAATTCAAACTCAATATCAAATTAAATTGAATACAAATTCAAATCAAAATTTAATTCAAATTCCAATTTCAAATTCAACACAAATATCTTTTACCAAATAGTCAACCATTTCAGAAAATATCTCTTCTACCCCAAAGTCATGCATAAGAAAACATTTGAATTTTTTTATAACTTTAACAATTTTCTATTTCCAATTTGAATCCAAATATTTTTGCACTTTACATTTAACAAAAGAATTAAATCTTTTACACTTTTAATTCAAAAGGGATAATTTAATTAATTCTCACAATTAATTCAAATTATCAATAAAATAAGTCTAATTCGAAATTAGATTATTTTATTAATTCAATTAAATTAATTAACTAAACACTAATTTTCCAACATCTCCAAAAGACAAAACATTCATTATTTATAATTTCCAAAAGCTATTTAATCACTTTTAGCTTGCAACTAAACACATTTAGTCATTAATTAGACTACGCAAGCCATTAAATAAACTTTAACTTGAAATTAAATAAACACTCAAAGGGAACTGCCAAGATAAAACAACTGACCCCGACGACAAACCAACAACATGCTACGACTAGGGTGACGACTTGGTTCGGAAAACCTAGCTACTATCTCCCAATTAATTTCCATTGATCAATGGACACGCTCAGACCTGGAAACCAGGTGGAGTCGATGTCATGTACCTGCCAACCTGCAACCAAGAGCATGTCGAACGTGCATATATACATAATATGATCAGACACACCGTGAAGAGGAAATCTCAGAATCGTAGGGCACTCGCAAGCGAGTGATACAACCCCGTCCCCTTCACCAATACAATATCACTAACTGACAAAGCTAACATTATTAACATAATCAAAGCATAAAGCATCATTAATTCACATGTTAACATGATGAAGCATAACATAGGAAAACATTGCGTTACCAATTACAAAAAGGAGGGTGTTACAAAGGCTGCTTATTTGATATAAGGGATTGTCAAAATTATCTACAATCGTTTCATAGTACCCATCAGATTCCTTAGCAAGATCCTACAAATTTGAAGAGTTTTGAAAGCTATATATATTTTTTTTTTGTAAAACTGCTATTAAGCATTGTAGAGACTCGCTGACAATCTGCTAACTGAAGATTTGAGGTGAAATTTCCATTCGTGAACACCAAAATGACTTGAATAAACAATAAATTTGATTTAGGACACAATAACTTTAAAGAAACACTTATTGGAGGCCTTAATATATTAAATGAAAACAACTTAAATGTCATTATTGTAATTGTGAATTTTTCAATTAAAAACAATGAAACTCTTTCCAAAGTTTAATTGCTAAATCAGAAGCCTTTCTATTAAATTTCTTATACCAAGATTTTATCGAAAATGGGAGAATAAAGAAACAGGACTAAAGTTGACAAACAAAAACCTTAGCAGCTAAGCATTTAAATTACATTTGGATCTTCATCTTAAATCTATGCCTGTTATTTTATAATGTAACATAAATGCCTTTAATATATAGGCATGGGGAATAAAGAAACCATCAAAATGTGTAAGTATAAGTAGAAATGAACAATATATTATTGAGATAGTTTGGTAGTTGGGAAGACATTTATCTCTCTAAATAAACATTAAATATTCTTTCTTCATTTAATGTTTATTGGGTAGGATAATTATTCTAAAATTATTTTGATATGGGTTCTTTTAATTAGACTTGATTAATTATACAATTCAATAACTTGTACTTATTATGTTTATCATACAACAATATGTCTATCATTTTAGATGGCACAAATATCTATTTGAGATATAATTCAAATTATGTTCAAATGTATATCTGTGGTCACATTTTATCTTATCAGATTAGACGAATAACTAGTCAAGCTACAATTGGAAAGTAGGTTAGGTAACAATACCATTATATTTAGACCCACCCTCTATTCTTCATTGCATTTATCTTCTCTTCAAGAAAATTATGTCTCATGTTATAACTTGTTACATAATCATTTATATTATTAAATATATCTTTGTAGCTATGTAATTTTTCATTGTAATTAAACAAACAAATTCCCTCTTCTAAGATAATATTTAAAAGGAAATTAAAGATTTTACAAAATATAGGTTACATAATTATAATTAATTAAATATAAAGTAGTGTATGTTAAAAAAATTATAAGATGGCACTGCCACTTTAATAATTTGAAACAATTAGTTTAGAAAAATAGGTGAAATAGAATGTTATACTTAGATAACCAAGAATGATACCAAGAACATAAGATTCTTGAATATTTCTAAAGTCAACCTTCAAACAATACCTCATTTTTAGCATGATTGCTTGAATCTATGTTGCTCTAGTATGTGTTTAAGGTCACGACTATGTACCTTTACTTTAGATTCCTCCAAGTAATCTTTAGAATTTTATTTGAAAATTTATTTCATGTGTAGTTCTATACTCTACCTTTTTGTAAAATTAGGATTTGTGGTATCGATAATGTAGAGTAGGGGGATTCGTTGCCCCCAATGCTCTAGATCATGGGAGAGCCTCAAGGAATAAACTATCCTAAAATACCTAGGTTGACCAAAAGATAAAAAAAAGGAAAGATATGTTGAAAAGGAAGGGAAAATAGGACCGTGTTTCCCTTTGGCTAATGATAGGCACTTTTGGAAACTAGGCGAGTAGACTACAAGGGTAGATCGGACTACAAATCAAAAAAATCTTTATCTAAGGACAACAGTATGGGAATCAAACATCAACACATCATGTTGGAGTCTTAGGGACACATTGGCATCCTATATGGACAGAGGGTTGAATAACAGTCAAAGACACTTAATGTCTACTTACAACCCAAATATCAAAGTTTTACAGTTTGATAGTTTGATAGGAAAATACATAAATGAACAATACAACAAGAAGATTACTAGAAAGGATTATTCTAATGACGAAAATGATAAGGAAAGTGTATGAAATATACTATCCCATGCACAGTCCAACTCTCTAGCTATAACTCCAGGTGAAAGAACCTGCATGTACACACATAGAAATAGGAAAAGTGTTGGGCTATGTTTTCAGCTCTACCTCAATCAGACCCCCATTTTGGTGTTCCCACCTCCATGGAAAATTATATATGTAACAATATAGAGAAAAAGCGATAAAGGAGAGAATGGATATGACACAATAAGGTAGAGAGCAATGACAAGTTGAATGCTACTCTACAAGATGATAGATGCAAGAAAATAAAAAGACACAATGTTACCTTCCTTGATATAAGCACTCAAGACTGATAGAGGAAGGAGAAAGAATGACACCACCACGCCAAGGAGATACAACTTCGAAAACTAGCAATGAAGATGATGTTGAAGCAAGGCATTGTAGAGACCCAGTACAAAGCTAGTAGTAGGAAGATAGAGAAAGAATGATCAAGAAGAATTGTAAGAATGAGAAAATTAGCTTGAGAGTGAAAGAATTAGAATGAAGGAGTGATAGAATGAGTTTGAATAGATAAAATAGAGGCAAAGAGTAATTTTTGATTAGTCAAGACCCATTAGAAAACATTACATTTATGATCAACATGAAATGTAATGCTTCTATGGATTCTAGAGGAAAGAATCTATTAGGATGATAATGCAATATGTGGACATTTGTGCAGTGTGCGCGCATCCCTAAAAAATATTTGTCCACTAATAAAAAAGATAGGGACACATGGGAAGATTAGGAATATTACTGGAGGTTTATGCATCATCGAACTTGTAATTATAAAGTAAGGGTAAATAAATGAGAAAATTTCCTAGAGTGCAAGTTTATGCCATTACATTTTCCCCCCACTTTAGCCAGTATACATGTCAATGTGTATGTGAGATAAAGTAGAAAGATGTTGAAGAGAATATATTGAGTGCATCTAGGAAGCATATCTTTGATCTAGCATACCTCGACATGTAAGAGGGATCTCCACCAAGATGCAAAGATGGGATGAGTCTTTGATCCTACAAAGCTAGTTGTGATCTCACCACAAATGTATGTTAGGTGAAAAAAAATTCCAATAATAAGACATGCGTTCATGAGACTCAAGAAAACACAAGCCAACATGATAAGACACAGTCTAATGAGATAGACATAAGACACACATTGATTAGATAGATAAGCATGTGATTGTTGTAAACTGCATTGTAGGTCATTCAAAAAAAAAATGTGGGTCTAGTTAGGCTATCCCCAAGCTAGAAACCAAGATATAAGATGTCTAGCACAAAGACATGCAACATCAAATATTAGGTAAAAGACACACATTGTCAGAAACCAAAGAATTATTTTGAAAAGTATAACTTTCAAAGGGGGTTCTTTCGGTAGGGAACTCTTCAAGACACCAACGAGACTATTTAAAGGAACACACCAATTGAAGACAACCCATTTTCTAAAAGTTATTCTATCATTAAGGGGTCCTTTTGAAAAATCTTTCATCATGGAATCAATTGGAAAGAATGCTAATTTTTAAAGTATAGTTTTCAGACTCTTTCATTTTAAAAAAATTGCTCCTTTCTCAAAGGAAAATTTTTAGACTCTTTCACATACAGGATCCTTTTGGAAAAAAAATCATCTAGGAGTCTTGAGAGAATACAAAATTTTAAAAAATGAGATGTTTCAATAAGGGATTCTTTCATCAAGGAATTCATTTTATATAAATTTGACACCAAGGAATCCTTTTGAAAGAATTCACCTTATTGAAAATTAGAAAAGCATGGTCACCCCCCCTTAAGATGATGTGTGCTACACAAAGGAGCACATGGCTCCATAAGGAGAGAAAGGAGAGGTACAGATAAATAAATCAAGAGACAGGGGGATCTAAGAATTCATGGTAGATCTATTCATAGATACAAATAGTAAGGTGTATGAAAGAATGGTCATGAATCCCCAAAGTTCTCAAAACATGAAGAAGAGTACATGAATACAAAGTGAAAATAAAAATTGGGTCAACATGGAAGAAGGACTAAATTCCCCCAATGCTTTGCATCATCCCCAACATCAAAAAGAAATTTCATGAAACATAGAAGAATGATGATACAAATAAAAGAAGTGCATGAAAAATTTCTGCACTTGCATTTAAGAACCTACAAGGGTAGCAAGGGTCCTCCAAGAAGGATCACAAACATAAAAATATGAGCATGGGGGAACACAAATATACAAAAAAATTTAATCTACATATAAAGAGGACGTACCAACATAGTCCTCATCAACCAATAGGTCTTCCTACTCCTAATATATATCATTGTAACGGGGTGGATGGGCCTACAAGGGTGGGATAGAGAGGGTGGTACCCTCTAACTTGCCTACAACAAGGGCCAAGGAAGAAGGTTTCTCAAGTTCTTCTTCACTGAGATCTTATGAGGTAAAAATGATCGATCTTGCAAAGATTGAGGAAAATTTTGGGATGTCATCCATCGAACTAAACATGGAATTTACTAGAGTGTCATGTGTCAATTGGGAGGGAGAAGAATGAGACACCCAAAAGCCACTATCAACCTTGAGAAGAGGGGAAGTTACTAGGTATAGGGATGCAGAGGCTGCCTCCATCATGAGGATGGTGCAAGCCAAAATAGGACTAGCTTTCGAAGAAGGAAAACCCTACTTCTGATGTTCACCCACAATGAGGTCATCCTCTAGCTTGCTCTTTAATGAAAGATGTGGGATCCACACAGAAGAAGTGGAAGTGAAAGAGGAAGAATAAAAAGATGCAACATACACCACCATTGTATTCAACATGTCAATAGGTTGTTGTAGTGTCAAAAAATGGGTCCCTTTACATTTTCACACTTGTTTGGGCTCTCCTTGTGGATTTTGGCTTAATGTTGCCTTGATTTAGTGTAGTTCATGTGTAGCCAAGGAAGTGAAAAAAGCATCACCTTCATCCTAAGAGGATTACTCCAACTCATCATGATAATATATTTTTTATTTTTATTCTTTACCTCCATACAATATATTCTTAGATATCTAATATTGGTTTAGTTACAACAATTTGTGTCAAACTTACCAAGATATTTGGTGAAGACAAGGAAATATGGGTTCCACCTTTTGGGAGATGGAACCTAGTGTTTAGGACCTATTTCATTCTTAGTTCATTAGGAAACCAAAATACCTCAACCAAGTGACTCAATGGAGGGAAGGAAACACAAGGGGGTCTCCTTAGGTATGATTATAAAAGGGGATTCACCATTAAAATGAAGCTTCAAAGGAGAAATGCAAACCCTATGCACAAAACCCTAGAAACTTAAAATATGAAGTTAGATGAACAAACATAACTCAAATAGAAAGGAACCTGGTAAGCTGATGGATTCCAAAATATATATGTAACTCTAAAGTTCTAATTTTTGAAGTGCACTCAAAATCATACACCAGGCTGGGTGATTTAGTCCTACTAATGGAATCTATGTAGAATCTAAAATCTTTAGATGACAAACCAAGATCTACAGAAAACTGGTGAAAAGAGGTATACTAGGACTCATATGCCCAAAGGGATGATTTAGTCCTAGTATTATGGTTTTAATAAAACTTTTATATCCTCGAGTGATCTTCTATACTTTTCATCTTGTTTGATCTTCATGTCTGAAAAGTCTAAATTATGATATGTAGGTGAGTTTCTGTGAAGATCACAACTTCTTGACAACTTTGACAACTTTCTCTAATCTTGCAACTTTTTCTTTAAAGGATATTCAAACTCTAAATCACCTAGATCTGTAATCACACATGAAGAGGGAAAAAAATTGTTGTGTTGGGGCATAGGGGTTTGCCTTAGTCAAACCCCGTTTTGGTAATTAAACCTTGCAATGAAATAGAAAAGCATGATGCAATGATGAATGAAAAAATGTAATATTCTAACTCACTAAAACCTTGAGATAAAGGTTGCAAACTTTTGTGAAATGGATCCAATGGAAGTGGATCTTGACTCTTGATTGTTGATATGAGATAATGTCTTTGAATGCTTTCTTGAATCATGAAAACCTACATCACAAATGCTAGCTCACAAACACACATAATGCATGATGACTTTGACATGATGCTTGAATATTGAATAATACTCCAAAATGCTTGATAATCAACTCTTGAATGCTCTTGAATGATCTCTTGATCATAAGTTTTCTATAATGCATGAGTACTTGAAATCTTAGGTGAAATTATGGGAAATAACCTTGTATTTAAACATGTTTAAGCAAAATTTCCAAAAATTACAACACTAGTTACAAGTTGGCATCAGATCTAGCATAATAAAATCCTACAAAGAATTTGATTTGAAATAGGTCTTGATTAAAGCATGACACACACACCAATTGGGATGTATGAGTCAATGTCTTAAACATGGGACACAAACTCCAAAATGTATTAAGTTCATTGCAATGTTCAAAATCATGCCCCAGGACCTAGGAGGGACCCATACACTCGGGGTGGCATAAGAGTCCTAGATCACTAGATCTAGAACACACAACCTCAAACATTGAATTATGATTTTCCATTTATTAAATGCTGGAATTATCCTAAGAAAAATGCATTAAATTAGGCTTGTGGATGCAAAATAAGATAAAATAAGACATAAAGAAGCCCAATTTTAGTAGGGAGGCCCCAAACAAGTGTGAAAATGTAAAGGGATACATTTTTTCTATACTACATTTGGATACCCTTTAGGATTTGGATCTAGACTTATCTTTCTTCTTTTCCTACTTTAATTTTTCTTTGGATGTTCTACGGGATAGTAGGGCCTCTTTAGCCAACTTACAATGATTCCTTCTCATTTCTTCTAAAATAAAATATGCAACCAATTTTTCCATCTTGAATGTGGTGGTAGTGGTCCCAATTGTTGGCCCACAATTGTCGTTGCAGCAAAAGATCAACCTATTAATTCTTGATACAACTATCAAAGTTAACAGATCCACGGGAGGTGGTTAGTCCATGTCACAAATCTCGAGGGGAGTGATGGCCATCTTCCAACAAACTCCCCCTCAGCATTAGCCGAGGGGATTCAAACCTGAAACCTTTGGCTCTGATACCACTTGTTGGCCCACAGTTATCATTGCAGCAAAAGATCAACCTATTAATGCCCGATACAACTGTCAGAATTAATAGATCCATGGAAGGTGGTTAGTCCATGTCACAAATCTCGAGGGGAGTGCTGATCATCTACCAACACCAATGGCCATAAAAATGTGATCCCGTGAATGTGGAAAAGAACATATAAAATTCATATACCAATCCTCCTCCATTTTCACTCCTATGGAGTGCAACTAGGTAAATTTATCATATCTTAAGGAATTTAGATGTTGACCATATACCCACAATCCTCCATCCTAAGGGTATATAGATTATTTCTTAGGAAAAAATTATTCACCAGAGATTTAGTTTGATAAATTTCTCTAATTTTCCAAAGATTCATTGTAGTAGTCTCTTCAAGCACATTCAACAACACCAAATCGATGAAACTAGGTCTAATAAGCACATTTACCTTTCTATCCATTTTATCACAATCTTCTCTTGATGTAGCTATATGTTTAGATCCAAATGCTAAAACCCATAGATCTCAATTTATGAACGTACCCTCCAATTTGAATTTCCACAACTCAAAGTTTGTGCTTGAGATTTTATGCATCTTTATCCTTGATGTATTTTCTATATCTTCATACAATTAAAAAATCCTGTAAATATTTAATATCCCACTCAAATAAATATTAGTATAAGATAAAACCTCTACCCAACACCTATAATTTGAGGTGTTTAGGATTTCATACCAAATAAAAGGAAGCAAGGTACACAAAGAAATCTTTGTACACTAATATTGTGAGGATAGTGTTGTGAAAATTTTAGACTTTTCACAATTAGAAAGAGTATAAATAATTTTAAATATAAAATAAAATATATAGACCATAACATAGGTTCATGTGGGAAAAAAATTCATTAAGAGAAAAAAACCCATATTAAAAAGTTGCTCAATGTATTATTTAGAAAATCAAAATTACAATAAATTGAAAAAAAATACCAAATAAGAATATCACCAACCAAGACATTTGGAAATTTTTTTACATCTCAATAATATCTACAAAACTCTAAACTCAACCTCTATAGCATCTAATATATAAGAGATACAAAACCCAAAACCATTAAATTTTTAATAGAAACTCAAGATGTGAAACCACCCATAAATGACACTCAAATTTGTCTTATGATATGTCATAATACACACCATAAGTTGTTTAATAGGTGTAAATTCCCTTTACAACTCTATTATGTGTCCAACCTTTTTTGTTTCCTATGTAAACTTCTAGAGGCCAATTGGGTCAATTGAGGGCATTTTTAAAAAAAAATGAAGTAATTGAAGAGATCTATACAACAATCACCGCCATATGTAGTTTCAAGAAATTAATTTTTTATTTTATTTTTACCAAAAAATAAATTTATAGCTTAGAAACTCAGTTTTTCCTTGTTATATTCAAACATCACACTTTTTGTAATACTTACATTAGGAGGAAGGTTGAGACACCTTTCCCAATAGAAATCTTGAGAGGGGGTCTTATTAATTCCATGCGGGTCAAAAGCTAAACCTTAAAATAATTACAACATTATCATGTATGCCCATATAATTTTAGGCACTTATGAACCTAGGATAGAATCACATGGAAGCTAGCTCACATTTGAAGGATCCCATGTTTGTGTCCTCCATAAAAATACATTTCTAACTAACCCTAACAATTTTTAAAATATGTTGAAGTTTTAGATTGATAAATGCATTGTCACATTGGATGACACCTTCATTATGTTGAAGAGATTCAATACTGTTAGTCATTGTATATTACTGAAATGGAAGGGGTAGGTGGTTGGTCATCCATCTCCGTAATTTATTTATTTTTAATCCATCATTAGGTGCGTAAAATTGGTGAATCCTAAAAAGAAACCATCAATGCCAATCATAATCCACATGACATAATGTATCAAATCTTCCCATAAGGATATTATAGAATAAACAAGTTTAGGGGAAATAACAAGTTATGCCACCATGATCATCCTCCTAAAAGGTAGAGAAATACAACACTTGATATGATGTCATCATTAAGATGCTATGTCAGAGAAAATTAAATATTTTATCCTCTTGAAGTAAAATACATATAAAGTATCAATCCTTTGACAAACTAACCTTAGAAATTACCTATGAGAAGAGTATATAACTACAAGAATGACCACGTAGAGGAATTCTTCATATAAGCTTTGCATGTACCTATAATCATATGTTAAAACTAGATATGTATTTCCCAAAAAGGTGTTTTGGTATGGTGCATAATAAAATCACCAAGGAAGATGTAGCAATATTTTCCTCTAGTATACCTCCTTGATGATTCATTATTGCTACAAGGTGAACTATTTAAGTGCATTAAAGGTTGATAAATCTATGTAAATATTCCAAAAATAGTGGCTTAGCTTTGTGGGGCTGAAGAACACTAGGGAATTAACTCATTTTATAGATATACTAAACGTTTGATCACTTATTTTAATGGTTTTGAGAGTTGACAATGGTTTCTAATATTCAAATCTAGTCCAAATATTATCTTTAGCATTTGAAATATGGGTTTAGAAGACTAGCTTGAGGGTTCATTGGATGATAGGATGACAATCTCATAATTTATGTTTTAGGCCCTAACACATAAAATAAGAACTAAGAATGTACATATAAGTTACCATCTTCAAAAATAAAAGGAATCCCTATTGAATATCTACAGATTCCTTTAAATTAGATGTGAGATTCCAATTTGATGTACACACATTTATGAGGTTATACACAAAAGAGTTTTACAACTCATGAAAAATAAAAACCCATCATAGCTTAATGGCTAGAGTTCCAAAGCATGTTCCACCCAAGTAATGAAAAATGATTTTAAGGTTATATGCCTCAACCTAACATACTTTACTAACCACTCAAATCTTATTTCTTAAAGTTATTACATTTGATCAATTGTAACAAATAAATAGTAAATAATTTGAAATAAATATAAACTAATTAAGTATCATATTTTCTATGTGAATCGTACTTATAATTTAGAATAAAATCATAAAATAATTTCTATTATATTTTTTAAATTTTTATATATATATAATTGAATAAAAATTTCTCATATAATATACTTAAGCTACCAATAATAAATTTCCATTCTTTTCCAAACATAGATCCTTCACACAAATGTTTGACACTTGATTTTTTTAAATTTTGTAAATAAATATTTTACTATTAAATTTTCAATTGATAATCTTTGTAATTTTAACTTTTAATGAATAAATCCAAAACTCCCTATAATAGTTTTCAAATAAGTAGGTTGAGCGAGAAGAGTCGTTCTACAATGGCACAGAGCAGGATTCACCTAGAAGAGGGTGAAGATGATGAAGATTGGAAGTCAAAGGACAAATGGTGTGAATCCTAGGATGAAAAGGAGGATGAGCATCTCGTGGGCATCTGGCTTGAGGCCTATCACATTGCCTCTAGTAGAGCATGCTTTGATGTGAAACATCCTGCCTTGAAGGTTCCTTCTATGGAAGTTTTAGCTCTGAATAGTGGTTGTTTCAAGGAGTTCCAGTGCAAATTTCTTTTTTATACAAAAGCTGCTTTGGAGGCATAGTTGTCTTCTATTGTCGTCTTTTATTGAAATGCAAGTGTGATTATTGTTGGGTTTTCTTCCTTTTATCCCTATACACCTTTGGGCGTGGCTGACATCTCTTCTCCCTACGACGATGGGGAGTCTGATCAAGTCTCTTCGACCACCTCTCCTACCACCCGACTCTTGCTCAATGGTAGCACTAGTTTGGAGCATGAGGCTCCATGTTTTAGGGGAAGATAGGTTGATTAAATGATAGGTCCATGCTATCAAGGGCTCTAAGGCCTCCCCTTCTGTAGTACCCCTCCATTTATACTTATGCTTTCTGTTTGTATGCTTTCACACCGTTAGAATTTGGTACCTTGATTTGGATATTTTGATCGCTGATTTTGAGCGACAGTGGATTCACTTTGTGATATGATGATACATTGTATGGTGATATTTGATTTTTGACATGCTTTGTGATAGCGTAGATGTTTTCCTTCAGATGTTATTTCTATGTATATGTTTATGATGGACTAACTATTAATTAATTTGTCAGTCTGATGTGACGTGTATTGGTGTGGAGAATAGAATTGCATCACTCACTTGTGAGTGCCCTGTGATGTGGTAGAGGTCATGGTAGAGGTCGAGGTGGAGGCCGAGGGCCAATCCCTCAGGTTACTCCCCCTCTGAGCCCTCATCAGAGTGATGAGGTAGAGCAGTTGGATCAGAGGAATAAGGGACAAAATCTTGAACAGTCAAGAGTAGAGGGTTCATAGATATGTCTTTTATTAGAGGAGGTCCTAGCTCGACTTGGACCCAGACAGGAAGTTGAGTAGGAGGTTGTTAGAGAGCGTGATAGATCTCCATGGAGAGTAGATGATTCAGTGCATTAGGATGCTATTACTGTAGGACACATGCGGGATTTATTGAGGGCATACCCTCCTACTTTTGATGGTACAGGAGGTGGCTTAGAGGCAGAGACTTGGCTATTAGATTTGGGTAGATGTTTCGCCATGCACCCATACGGTAGCAATACCTGAGTGAGATGCGCTATCATGCATCTGAGAGGATTCGCCTCTACTTGGTGGTGCCTGGAGGAGTAGAAGCTCCACTTAGATATTGGGTCAGCGTCTTGGGAGATGTTCCTAGAGAGGTTTAGAGCATGGTTCCTATCAGAATACTGGAGGCAGCGATGGGCTGACGAGTTTCATGATCTACGTCAGTTGGCTCCATCTGTTGAGCAATATGAACATAGATTTTATGAACTTAAGCAGTTTGCAGGTATTGGTGATGATGAGCCTATGCTAGTACAACACTTCATCGGGGGTTTAAATGCCCACATTAATGGTGGAGTCAGAGTCTTTGAGCCAAATACTATGGAAGTTGTGGTGGAGAAGGCTTGAATAGTGGAAGAGAACCTTGTTATGGCGTTAGGTGGGCACACAGGAGTATAGATTGGCAGTGCTCCTGTAGCAGGTTTTAGTCCATGGGGTGGACAGGCACAGACATGGTGTTCCTCTAGGAACCAACAGAAACCCTCTAAGGGTGGGCAACAACAACAACAATGTACACCTCAAAAGAATAATAATCCACAACCACAACAAAGTAATAGCCCTCAAAGTGTGTAGTCTACTGTCAGTAGAGGTAGTTTCTAGCAATCCAATGCACCTTCGAGTGGCAGAGTATTCGGTAGAGGCATTGGCTGTTACTCGTGTGGTCAGTAGGGACACATTGCTAGGCCATGTCCGATGAGAGGTTCTTCAAGTTTTGGGCCTCGACCTACAGTTTCAAAGCCTACAGTGGGTGATGCAGGACAAGCTCATACAATTTATGCTACGGTTAATGACCGCCAAGTTGATCACCATAACATAGTGGTCAAGACTTTAGGTAGAGGATCGACAGCTAGCTTTGGAGCCTGTGGCCATTTTATAGTGTCAGACGCTCAATATTAGGGGTCGAGACGTTGATCATGTGAGGGTCCAATGGGATCCTAACCATTAGCCTTCTACTTCTTGGGAGGACCTATTTTAGATGTGTGTGCTATTTGTTTTCTATTAGCAGGCTTCCAGGAGTAAGCCTGATCCTAGGGGGGGAGGATGTAGTACCCCTCCATTTATGCTTATGTTTTCTATTTGTATGCTTTCACACTGTTAGACTTTGGTACATTGATTTGGATATTTTGATTGCTGATTTTGAGCGATAGTGGATTCACTTTGTGATATGATGATACATTGTATGGTGATATTTCATTTCTGGCATGCTTTATGATAGCATAGATGTTTTCCTTCAGATGTTATTGCTATGTATATGTTTATGATGGACTAACTATTAATTAATTTGTCAGTCTGATGTGACGTGTATTGGTGTGGAGAACGGAATTGCATCACTCACTTGCGAGTGCCCTGTGATGTCCGTGATTTTCTCTGCATGGTGTGTTTGTACAATGGATTATATATATATGCATGTTATTGGTTTGATTGCAGGATTACAGGTACATGACACTGACTCCACCTGGTTACTCAAGTCTGAGCGTGTCAAGACTCAATAGATATGTTGCTTGGAAGGTAGTAACATGGTTCATCCTAGTCTAGTCTTAAACCCAGTCTCAGTACATCGTCAGTTTAGTTTGGAGTCTTTGGTTGTCTTGTCTTTTCCTAATTGGATTAAATTGCTTTGATAGGAAAATTTTGTTAATTTTAATGATAGTTATTATTCTTTAATTTACTGTTTATTTAAATTAATTTTTAAATGTTAGAGAAGTAAGTTTTACATGATATTTAATTAATTAATTAGTTTGTTTGGTTAAATAATTTGATCATAGAGATTAAATTCATTTAATTAAATTAAATAATTAATTAAATTAAAATTGTTTTAAATGTGTGAATAGATTTAATTTTAATCAATTATTATTTTGGAAATGGCATTTTTAATTGTAAATAAATTTTGTATTTTTGAAAATTGAAAATTTTAAATTAATTAAAGGCATGCAAATCTTGAAATGAAAGATTGTCGGGAAATTGTTGAAGATATTTTCTTCTTCTCGACATGTGTGCCAATTAAAATTTATTTCTTTTGATTGAGGATATTCTCCGAGGATATCTGGGATCTGGGAAATACATAAGGGTTGTCATTTTTTCTTCACGGGAAATGAAAGAATAGCTTCCTATTAAAAAAATTATTTTTAAAGAAATTGAGATTTCCTCTATTTTGTTGTATTTTTGTGGAAGATCCCTTTGGTTGGAAGTTCTTTGTGTTTGGTTTTAGCTTCCTTTGGATTTGGGTTTGTTGGAGAAGCTTTGGAGGATTGCAAGCAACAGGCAACAAAGGCTTTCTTCTATAGGAAGTTTTTAAGCTACAAGGAAACAGATACTTTTCTTGTAATTTAATTGTTTTTTTTAGAAAAGATTGCTTGAGTAAATGTTTGTTTTAAGAAAGCTCTATTTCTTCTCAGAGAATTTAGAAAATAATTCTATAAAAGAAATTGATTTCCTCTCTGTGAAAATTGTGAAAACAAAGAATTATAGAGAAATCAAAGAGCAAAAACAGAGATTTATTTTAACAGTAGAAATCTACAGAAGAAAATTGATAAAATCTTAGAAGGGTTTAATGTTAAAATCCTCTGTTAAAAAAATTAGTGATCAATTTGGGGATTTGTAATAAAATCTCAGTTAATGTATTTATTATTTTGGGAATAAAATTGTTCAGATTTGAAACTTTTTCCAATTTCCTGTTGAAATTAATTGCACAACTACAGTAAATTTAATTGTTATTTGAAAATTATATATATATATATATATATATATATATATATGTATATATATATATATATTTATTTATATATGTATATATATATATATATTTATATATGTATATGTATTGGATTTATCCATATACATATACAAATGTATATATTAAATAATTTATGTTCATTGAAATTTGCATTGACCAATTTAAAAAAAAAATCGTCGTACGATATTATATTTGCCGGAAATTTTCTTTACAAAAAAATTAGAAAAATAAATAAATTTTAATGTATATTGGGGAGGGCCGAAACCCTCCCCTCACTCCTTATGGTGGGCGCAGCCCTAGTAAGGGTTGCGTCCTCCCCAATAAGGGAGGCCGTAGCAGGGGTTGGACTGAACCTTGTATCGATTTATTAAAATCGTATGAGTTTTAATTTGTAATTTTATTTCATTTAGATTTCATTTTATATAATATATGTTTAATATATATTTTATATATAATATATTTATAATATATTATATATATTTGATATAATGATTAAGTAATTTATTTAGTAAAATAAAATAATTATTTAAATTAAATTATTTAGGTGATTGTTTTATATTAGAACAATTAATAAGAGGGTGTTTTAAAATTTGATTTGATTTAAATGAAATGTTTTTATTTGATAAATTGATGATTATTTTATTATGTAAAATTGAGAAAGTGGAAATCAGATTAGATGACACAACTTCTTTTAATTGTATGAGAAAAGAATTAAAATCAGGTAGTTATAATTTCTTGCTAATTCTTATTGTATTACTGGATTTAGTAAATCAAAATACTAGATGTTTATATTTCCTGGTTTCCTTTAAAATTGTATTTTCTTTTATTGGGAAAATGGGGATTTTTATGTGATTTCAAGTCTTCCAATTGTAGTCTTTTTAAGAGAGTTAAATTTTACAATGGTTTCATGTGTATGAACAAACTAGGGTAGTGCACTTGGTTTTGTATGGTTAATAGACACCTGGTTTTTATGAACATGTTGTGATGTCCATTGTGGTGTATCAGGTATTATATGTTGATTTTTGTGCACTCTGTTTACCCTAGTTAGAGAACTTAGAATTCCTATGTTATGTTTAGGGGAGTGGCTCTGTGTGAGGGCCGACACAGAAAGTGGTGTCAGGGTAACTTACGAAGAGATAGTAAGTCAGTGATAACTAAATAACACAGTAGATAGATTAAAAATCTTTAACAAGATTAATATGCCTCACTTATGGACTTTTGAGTTAGTTCAGTCTTGAGTATAAGATGAGAATGCCTAGAATGGCAAATCATTCTTGTTACCTTAAAAGATATTCGATTCTGCAATGGTTTGCAAATGGGGCCGGGTTTCGTAAGAGGTTACCAGGGTAACCCAAGTTGGGGGCCGGGACCTAGGAAGAAACACCAGGGTAACCTTTGCAATATTGTGATGACACTCCACCTAAAATAATAGTTAACCTTGTGTTCTTAGTATTTGATTGTCTTAAATTCTGGAAGCAATGTAACCATCAGTTAGTTATGTACTTGTGTCTAGGGTGAATAGGTTATGTCTAGGTAACCATATTACTATCTCCTAGCACAGGGGGTGGACCTACGGGTACCACATGGTTGGGTGGAATGTGCACCTTACTCCGTTGGGTCCCCAGTTTATGATCATGGCAATGAGAGCTTCATGGATGGAGAGCTCATACTTGGATACATATGTGTACTTTTTTATTGCATTATTTGAAATCTTGTATTGTAACATCCCTCAATTGTTAATGAGAAGAACATTTGTAAAATGTAATTGTAACTATTATTGATCTACCTCATCAGATGAATGAGTATTTTATATCTTATCAAATGCAATGTAAGAATCATATTTGTACTTTAAACTATCTTGAATGGAATTTCAATTGATGTGCAATGTTTACTTTTAATGTTTATGTTAATTAATTGTAAGCAATGCTAAATACTAAAGTTGTCTATGGAAACTCAAGTAGTGTAACGTCGCGTAACTTAGTGAATGTATGCAACTAATTAAGTTAATAATAATACTTTAAAAAAAAATATTTCACTTTTATATACACTATTGCAACATTCCTTAGGTTATAAGATGGGGCATTACACCTTCCTCTATCTTCGAGGATAAGGGGCTTTTGATCCCAAAAAAATGTTAATAAAATTTATATCTCGATTCATTTTCCTATACTATCTTCGGAATACTGGACAAGTAGATCTTGTTGGGCATTGCAAATCTTTTATTCAATCTGTACATATAATCACCATATCAAAGAAATTGTTTTCGTTTGGTAGATTATGTGATTATGTGGTGGACAAGGTTCTCCCTTCGATGATCACTTTATCTTCCAAGCTTGGTAATTGGATAAAACAAATTATTTTTTAGGAGTCTCTTTTGGTCTATCACAATTGCTCCAAGGCCAATCATGTGACAAGGTGGTGTCTAAGCAATAGGAAAATTCATACAATCCAGTAGAAAAAAGAACGAACATCGCTTTCCCCTTGCATTGAGGAATGCATGATACTTTCAAAAGAGCTACCAAAGTTGAATGGTAGGGATAAGGAAATTAAAGAAAGAAGCGATTTAACTCGGACCTGCATGGTCTCTAGCTCAGATTCATGAAGATTAACCAAATATTTTCATGTGATGGGATCAAGAATGAAGATGATCCATTACTACTTAAGTCATGATAATTTACTAATTTAGGAAGACTAGCTAGGAAGGGCTGTTTAAAGGTAATGTTGGAAGGGGCAATTTATTGTTCGTTTGAACATTTTAGCTTTAAATCATTTTAATTTGTTTTTTTTTTGTTCTTTGGGTTGTATGCTTTTTTTTGTTATGTTTAATCCTATGGGCTATGATGTTAATTGTCTATTATTTTATAGTAGAATTTCTTTGTCTTGCTCCTTGTTATCACTTTCTATAATTGGTTGTGATCCATTGTTCTTATCTTCTCACTTTGTAAAAATGGTTACAACCCTTTCCAACAGCCTACTTTACCTTTATAAAAAAATATAATTATATTTTAGACATAATATCCAATAAGTGTTAGTCTTTAGTAGACAAATATAAAATTTAAAGAATAATAATAATTTTTTTTTTCAAAAAGCTTATAAAATGGATTATTTACTTGTAGCATTTCATGTTTTTATGACTTAATTTTACCACATAAGATTATTTCATCCTCAAAATAATCTCTTATTGAGAAAATTTGAAACTTTTGTAATTTTATCTTAACTTTTTACCTTGACCTCTATTTTAGGTATTGTTTTTAACTATTAACAGGGTATCAAATAAATCTTCAAATTTTCATTCATAAATTTTGGTGATTGTGTAAAGATAATTGTCACAAATTTCAAAAGAATTAAATATTTTGACATTAAAAAAATCTTTTGTAATTTTGTATAACTTTTTGCCCCAACCTCTTAGTTGAGAAATATTTACAATGTTGGAATGATATTGAATAGACCTACAACTTTGTTGTTATGTTCTTTTAATGATTCCCAATATATTTGAAAAATAATAGAAAATAAGATTTTGACATATATAAAAAATATGTTATTTTATTATGGAACAAATCTAAAGCAATCCATAAGGAAGTGTGAAAAGTGTGTAACATAAAAAATATAGGTATGTTCAAAATTTTTCTATGGGCTTAAATGACACCCAAAGCAAAGTATGAAGAAAAAAGTTATGCCAAAATAATGAAATATTCATTTAATTGATGAAAGATTAATATTTTCTCAATGTTGAAAATATGAAAAATATATGTAAAAGTGCCTAAAAAGTATAACATGAAGTTGTATGTCTCTTTAATAATATATTTCTAATGGACCAATTGGCACCTAAAATGGAGGTGAAGAAAACAAATTATTATTAAGTTTCCTTAAATAATAGACATTTTAAGTATTGAATAACGTCTCAAAAATTTAAATTCGAAGTGGTAAGTTTAGTCTAAATAATTTGATTTGGAAGTGGTTTGAAGGGGAAAAGGTTCCACATATGCATCACACTAGGGGTTTTAATCTAACCCGACACTTAGTGGACCCCATATCGCATGGTAGAAAATCAAAATGTTGGAATAGTAGGTAGAGGTTGTTTGGGTAGTTGTATAAACTGTAACAAGGGTTCAATCTAACACATAAGATTGAACCTTCTGGATCAAACCTAGATTAGATCAAACTCTACCTATTTTTGTATGGATTTTATTTTATGTTTGCATTTGACCCAAGAGTGGGACACATTACTAAGCTCCCACCAGCCACTAAAATGCCAAACTAGTTGTATGAATGAATAAACTAACATCTAATTAATTAAAAGTAGTTAAAACAAGTTCACTAATACATCATAAATCTTGGGAACTCTCCCTTACATACAATGGTGTATCATTAGCAACTAAAATTATAGATAGTCAAACAAAAACTATATTTAAAACCTCAATATTCTTCTAAAATGCAACCAAATAAAGACATATTACTCTACTTTACAATAAGCATAAAGAATTCACAAAATTTCAACTCATGACCATATTTTAAAAAGAATATTTACTTATGAAAATTTAATGTTCAAATATTTAACCATAAATTTAACCCTAAAAGATAGTACAAAAATATTTAAGGTTAATTTAATTGTCTATTTATGTTTATTTTTATTTTATAATTTATATTTAAATTGAATATTTTATTTATAAATGTTTTTTTATCATAAATATTTTTTTGTTTTTATATATATTTTTTTAATTTTGAAGAGAATATATAAATTGTAAAAGAATATATAAATTGTTCTTCTTGACTTCAATGATTAGCAAATAACAATGGTTTAATAGTTTTATCATACACTTTTAATTCAAAATGACATTATTTATATATACAAACACTTTGCTATTATTGTTGTGTGAGATATTTCTCACTGGATGGTGACTACTTCACATTTTTCTATGCAGAAACAATGCATATATAATATATTTTATCTTATTGTGTGATGGAATGAGTGAGAGTATCTTCACCGTATTTAGATTACTATGCCTATCATTCATTCTTTGTAAGGCTATTGAAATGGCTTGTACAAATCCAACTCCATAAGATGTCATTGAATTGTCTGATGTTGGTGTTATTTTATCGATAAGATCAACTAAATTTTTCCTCCCATCTTGAAACTCCCCTAACTCTGGATCATCATGAATGCTCACCTAGAATTAAGCATACAATTATAAATAATAAGAGCAATATTTTAGTAAATTGATATTTTCATTAGATTCATATTTATTTTCACATAAAAAAATTAATGGTAGAACAATGACATTGTAGTTACAATACTTCATAAACTACCTTTCCAATTATATGACAAGAATAAAAACCAATGTATATACACTATTATTATTTTTTTCTATAAATTAAAATCATCCTTTTTTTTAAGGAAGTCTATTTGGAAGTTTAATGATTTTGAACAAGGTCTATTTAAATCTTATTTGCTTTATCTTTTATTAAGGATAAAGTGAAGTTTTTTAAAAGGTCATGATTCTTTTAAAAAAATAAATGTAAATTCAACAAGACTCAACCAAAATCATTAAATTATAATGAAAAATAAATAGCAACAAGGTTGCGCTCTAATAAAAAACTAATAACTCATTGAAATGATCAAACAAAAAATGACAACCACTTGAAAACAAAAACAACATTGACCAACTAAAGATGACATGAATTCAAAATGGTCCAACGAGTTTGGGATACACTATACCTTCCTATTATTTTATCAATCCATAAATCTCTCCTAAGAAAAAGTCCTAATCTTAGAAATCAAGCATGAATCAAAAGAGGGAAAGAGATAAGATGAGAGATTTTCCTAAGCCACATGTTTGAAAGAGTTTTTTTCTCACTTTGTATAGTAGGGAGCATGATGTTTCAAAGGTATTCATAGGGACTTTGCAAGTACATTTTATTCTTTGTTCATATGATAATACATTATGGATGTTTTTGGAGGCTAGATTTTTCCTTCATGAGGGTTTTCCCAAGGTATGTATTGTGTCATCTTGGTTGTATGTTTGTTTATTCTCTTACATTACAAATTCTAGATACTTGTTTACATATTTTTCTTTCATGGAGCTATGGAAATATTTTAGTATAGCTAATTTTTTTATTTCATTTAGTATTAGAGGGGCTAGTTGTCAAGTTGTGGGAGGAGATATTTCTAGTATTATTAACCAATCAAAAATATATTATTTTATGCATTATTGAGTCCATGGATTTGGAGGAGAAGAATGTAGGAACTTTCAACATTAAAGTTATTTTTGTATACTTATTATAAATTTAGATTTTGATAGAGATTTGACAATTGATTGTATTATTTGTGCTCTTACTATGATGGTTTTAGGAGTGAGATTTTCTATAGACTCCTTGAACAAAAATTAATGTCACCATTGATTCATTAAGGCCCAAAAAACTATATTTTCATATATAGCATCACTATATTTGGTGAACTCATTTGGGCATTTTTAGTAGTATGGAGATAAATATGATAAAAATATTTCATAGAACCATATGGAATAGATATATGAGATCTATCATATTTGCAATATATAGTTGAGCATAATGTTTCCATTAAAATATATAACAAAAATTGACAAGATTTTTGTATGTCTACAAATAGTTTTAAAAAAAACTATTTCCATCTTGTCATTAATATAACATACACATTTTTTAGTTTAGAGGGGATGGAACATAAATGGGGAAAACTCCATGTCCTATGGTGAACCAATCAATTGGGGCTTAGTCCTTATACATAATTCAGCACAACCCTTGATTATGGCTAGCATATGGGGCTATACCCAATGCCTCCTAATTTTATTGTTGATGTACCACCACCATTGATAGACCATGAACCCACCACCCAACAAACATCTATGCTTAGTTTAAATTCCATAAATGGGATGGTAATTTATAGAGGGAAACATTCACTCCAAAATTCTTTTTTTTTTTACTTCTTATAATCAACATAAATCTATTTCCAAGCACATTTCTATCATACCAATGGTAGATAGAAAAATTAGTTTCAAGCTATTTTTTCTTTCCTTATTCTAATAGGTCATATCTTGTGTATATAGTGTCTAATTTTGGACTTCTTATAGGTGTCAAAGATATTTTTTGGAGCACTTCATAGTGGATAAAGTTTAGAACTTTCTTTTGATTTATTCACTTACATATATGTTTTATTCATTTATTAGTTCCTTTGATTTTGATAAATTTGTGAGTTTTTAGCAAATTAAATCTAGCAATGATTTTGAATTTGAGTCTAAGAATTTAATTAAATGTTTATCTTTGATTGTTCTTAATTGAAATTTTTATAGATACATTACTAAACCTCTATGTTGCATTATGACATCTATGAGTTGTGCAGTGTTGCAGGCTATCTATAATTATATATTGCACACATAACTCAAATGTGGTCAAAACTATACCCATAGATATTTAAGCATAGATGTAAATTTTATTTGGTTGTTAGTTTGGCCATTTGTTTCATTGGTTTTATTATCATTATGTAGTAAAGAGAGACAATGTTTCTAGATAAAATTATATTTTTGGATCTACACTTGTTGACTATATGGTATAGATGCATGAGATTTGGTGGGAATTTAATGTTGGTACATTTGGTGGTGTGATGCAAGAGTATCATTTTATATTGTTATATATTTTGATTAGAATGAATTTTTTAGGTTTTCAATCACAATTTAGGAGGCTTTTATTTAAGTTTGGACAAATAAGTAGTCATAAATTTTAATTTTTGGTGTTTTTATTCAATCCCAACTACCTAATTAGGGGTTTGACTGCTTAATTTGTAAAGTTTGGGTTTCATGCAATGAAAGAGGTGTTTATGGATGATGTTACACTTTTTAAACATGAAATTTTTTTTTATGTCATTTTGGGGAGAAACAAATGAAGTATTTATTTGTAGGTATGTTGGCAAGGTGTTACTAGTGTTCTAGACATTCATTTTTGCAAAATAAGTAAAATTTGAAGCTATTTGTCTAATTTTCATGATTATGGAGTTGTTAAGGGTATATAAAGACCTAATGCATGTGGTTTTAGGTTTTCAAAGAGGATAGTAAATCAGAAAACATTTTTTTTTACTTGTTGCCCTATCAAAACCTTTCTTAGGGTTTTAAGGAAGAAATTTGTGTTTTTGAAGAAATACACCTACCCAATTGATAAAATTTGGTATGTAGGTCTATGGAAACCTACTTAATTTTTTTTACAGTTTGGGCACTTGTGAGGGTATTATTAAAAATACTTAGTTTTGACAACTTGGAGGGATAATTAGGACTAATAATAGTCTACTTTAAAGGGTTTTTATTTCATTTTGGAGGATGATATCGTAGTGATATTTGTGTCTCCATAAAGGGTGTCTGAAAGTGTGTTTATATTCCCAAGAACCTCCATAAAATCATTGTACCATCAAATTTTATCTAAAAATAGGGTTACTAGGAAGATACAATTTGTCAAACAAGTCACTAATTATTGTAATTTTGTTGCAAATCCATTTCCCTCTAAATATATTTGGTGTCATAGATGATTTGGCACTTTTAAAAGAGATAATAAAGACTTTATTATGTCTTGGTAAGTTGCATTGGGAAGCCAAAATGGACCACCTAGAAGAGGAATGAGTGGAGGTGGAAGAGGGGGTGTCTAGATGAGAGATATCATTCTTAAAGAGATAAGGAATTTAAGAGTGATTTTGGATGCTAGACTCATAGTAGTAGAGGAACATCAGAGAAGAGTAGTCATCATAAGAAATGTGAGTGATAGAGAGGAAGAACCACAAGTAGTTGAAGAAGAAGAAGAGCTTGAAGAGCTTGTAGATGAAGGAATAGACAAATTGATCAAGGTAATCATGGGACTAGGGTCCAAAAAAAGGTATAGATCCCTATCTATGCAAGTAGTTTAGATGGATAAACACTTATCTATTAGGTTATAGAATTGGACAAATACTTTGAATATGAAAATGTTCCTAATGAAAACACAGTTATTTTTTCTTGTACAAAATAAAAGACTATGCATATCTTTGGTGGGATTTAATACAAGATGAGAGGATAAAGAAAGGTAAGCATAAAATTAAATATTTGGATGGAATGGTAGAAAAGATTAAGGAAAATTTCCTTCAGGTATTGACTGTCAAACTAACCTCTTCAACAATTTTTAAAATTTGAACCCAAAAGAGATGAGTGTCAAAGAGTATCATAGGATACTTATTATAGATTAACCATTAGTTCTAGACATGGTGAAGAAGACATGGATAACATATCTAGTTATCTCAATGTGTTAAAGTGTAATATTCAATATTAACTTAGCCTAATAAACCCAAGTACAATAGAAGAGTGTTACTAGATTTCTCTAAAATTAGAGGATAAGTTGAATAGAAAACATAATTACAATAGTAGGGTAGAGGAAAAAAATTTAGAGGTAGAGGATAGAAAGGACGAAGAATTTCATTTTAAAAATAAAATTAGAACCAATTCTTTTCCAAGAACAATTACATAATCCAAGAGGTGGATTTAGAGGAATAAGATCCTATCCTAGTGTTGAACACACATAAAGAGGTAGTGTATTTGATAGTAAATAATTAATATTTAATAAGTTTGTAGGTCATAGGTTTTGGGAATGTCTAGAAGAATTGAGCAAGCAAGAAACTCAAGGACTGATGGAAAAAATTAGGTAGTCAGAGCAAGAGACTAATGTGTAGGATCCCCATCCCATGTAGAAGAACCTAAAGTTGGAGAGTATTTTTTGATGAGAAGAGTGCTAATAAAATCACCCAATGATAAATAACCTACCCAAATAAAGACTTTTGTTAAAGACATCATGCAAATCCCAAGGTAAATTTTGCAAAATGGTTAGTGATTTAGGTAGCAGTGGTAATTTAGTTTTAGTAGAAATGGTAGAGAAGCTTGGGTTGAAAATAATTCCACGTCAAACTCCATTTACAATGTTTCATGGCTTAATAAAGTATGTAATAAGTGTTATTAAGTAAATAATATTGGGTAGACTTTCATATTCAAAGATATAAAGATAAGGTTATATGTGATGTTATACCAGTGAATGTGTGTTATGTGCTATTGGGAAGGCCTTGCAAATATGATAAGAAAAAAATCACGATGGGAGAAGAAATACTTATACTGTTGAAAAATATGGTAGAAAGCATACCTTGCTTCCTTTGAAAGAAGAAGAATATGGACAAGTGACTAGTCCTAGTGCCTTGATGGTGAGTGAGAAATAATTATTTAATGCAATGAAAGAGGAAAATATGGGTTTTGTACTATTAATCTTACCTAGAAGTGTTATGACATCAACCAAATGAATGAGCTACCTCAAGAGATACAAACCATGTTGGAAGAGTATGATGATATAGTGGTGAATGATCTACCCAATGATTTGCTACCTATTAGCATTATTAGTCATCATATTCCAAACAAAGCTTCCTAAAAGATGATTTCACAAGAAAATGAAGAGATCAAGAAGCATGTGAAAGAACTATTCAGCGAAGTTTTGATAAATGAAATCCTTAACCCATGTTTAGTACTAGTTATATTGGTTCCAAAGAAAGAATAATATTTGAGGATGTGAAAAAATTCATGAGAAAATAAACAATATTACCATTGGGTTAGGTTCCATCTTCTTAGAATAGATGATTTGATTGATTGTTTGTGTGGATCTAAGTACTTTTCTTTGATTGATCTAAATATTAGTTATCATCAAGTAAATATATATAAGAGAAGGAGATGAATGGAAAACTACCTCTAAGACCAATGAGGGTTTGTATGAGTGGCTTGTTAAATGCCATTTGGTCTTACCAATGCTCCAAGTGTACATCTATAAGATAAATGAATAATGCTATAATCTCTTCATTGGTAGATTTGTGATTTTTTATTTGAATGACATATTAATCTATAAAGGGAGAACATCTCAGACACCTTACGATGGTAATGTAAATATTGTGATATGAAATATTGTTGATAAATATCAATAAGTGTTAATTCATGGGGATAAAATTAGTGTACCTTGGTTTTGTGATTTCTTAAGGCTAATTAATGATGACAAGGAAAAAGTGAAATCCATAGCTAATTGGCCAACTCCCAAAATAAATTATGAGGTAAAATGTTTCCATCATTTAAAAAGTATTTATAAGAAAATTTTAAAGAAATTTAGTTTAATTTGTGCACATCTCATAGATACTCTAAGAGGCAATAAAATAATATTTTTTTGGATTGATTTTGGTGAAATGAAATTCTAGATTTTGAATAATAAAATCACAAAACAAGTTATACTATCACTTATTGATTTTAACAATCTTTTCCAAGTTGGCTGTGATGCAAGTGGGGTAGCCATTATATCTATCTTAAGTCAAGAAGGTAAACTTGCTAGACATAATTTAGTGATAATTTGAATGATGGAAAAAATATGTAATCAACTTATGACCTTTAGTTTTATGCTTTGGTTCAATCCTTAAGGAAGTTGAGACATTATTTGATACCTAAGATTTTTGTTATTTTCAATAATAATCATGCACTACAATTCATAACCATCCAACCCAAATTAAGTCAAAGACACATGAAATCGGTGGATTATTTGTAAAATTTCACTTGTGAACATTATCATGTACAAAAATACCAAGCCAAAAAGGTAGCATATTCTTTGAGTATGAGAGCCTTACTCATAAGAGAAATTTAGATTGAAAGTGGAGGAATAAAGTCTCTTGAGGATTTGTACAAATTTGATTTGGATTTCCAAGAATCCTATGAGGTTTGTAAAAAACCAACTATAAGGAATAGAGAACCTTGGATGGACTATGTGTTGAAATATGGATTAATTTTTAAAGGATCACAACTATGTGTACCAAGGATTTCTATGCGAGAAAATTTTATTAGAGAAAAGCATTGTGGTAGTATTTTTAGTAATTTTAGATAATACTTTAGCTCAACTATGTGCTCATTACTTTTGGCCTAAAATTTAATCAAATGTGAGAAAGTTTTTAGAAAGGTGGAAAATGTGTGAATATGCCAAGGGACAGAGTACAAATGTAGGTCTTTATTAGCCTTTATCGATCCCAAATAGACATTTGGACTCCATTAGTATGAGATTTTTATTTCCAGTGTACCTAGAACCCAAAGAGGACATGATTCAATATTTGTTGTAGTAGATAGTTTTTCTAAAATGAATCATTTTATAGCATGCAAAACCACTAGTGATGCTACTCATATTTTTGATTTGATCTTCAAAGGAATTGGATTGCTTGCCAGAAAAGAAGTGTTGAGGGACAAGATTTTGACATTGCTATGCAAGAAGTACATTAATAAGTCAATAAATAGTTAAATGAAAGTGTGAGTAAATATAAGAAACATGCACACCTCAAGAGGAGAGAAGTTAGCAGTAAATTCATATCAAGGGCAGCATGTGGTGTTTGTAAGGGAAGCGCCGGTGGCAAAATAACTTCCTACACTAATCTTGAAAGGATCATACATTTGCAAAACTTTATAGATCTTTAATAGTTACAAAAAATTAAACATAAATAAACATAAATATCATGCATACCACAACATAATGATTTACGTGGGGAAACCCCTTTTGGGAGAAAAACCATACACTCAAAATTTCCCAAATATATTGATACGAAATCACAAAACAATACAATATACTTGCATAAAAAGCTTCTTATGCTGCAAAATTATCACCACCAATGATCAAAGGATGACATGAAGAGCGCTATAAGACTCTCAAAATACACCACCATCTACAATCATAGTACAATTCCCTCATTAAATAGGGTTACATTCTAGGGAAAGATAGGCCAGCAAAATATCTACCATGAGATCTAAAACCTAATAATGAATGGTCTAGATTTACAATATATCATTTTAATATATGTCGGCCATTTTAGGAGTTTCCTAAAAAGTTAACACACTCGTGCATTTCGCTCCTCAATGCCACACCGTGCTCCCATTGTATATTACACCTATCCGGTGCTTAACTTTAAGTAAAATTTATATATATCCCATTAATACCCAACCTTAATATAATTGCAAGGTTGAGACACGGTATTTTCCAAACAAATCTCCCACTTGTCAAATGCCTTGCAAGAGCGAGACAAAGTAAACATTGTCTCTTAATTGATAAGGGCCAAAAGGCCCATAGTCTCTGAACACCATCTAAAATTCTTTGTGCTCACATGCTTAGTTAAAGAATTAACAACATTCATCAACATCTCTACCTTAACTAACTTAACCCTACCATCTTTGATTATATATGTAACAAAATGATATGTACATCAATGTGCTTGGTCTTGACATGAAATGTTGGGTTCTTAATAGATGTATCCACCTCTAAGCTCACAATAAATTATCATTACACCTTGTTTTATTTTAATATATGAACACAACCTCTTAATAAAAATGGCTTCTTTACAAGCATGAGTAGCTTCCATATAATCTACTTTAGTAGTGGACAAACCAACCACAACCTATCACTTACTCATCCAACTAATTGTACCACCAAGTAAAGTTAACACATAAGCACCAATGGATCTTGTACTATCAATGTCACCTGTCCAGTCTACATCTACATAACCATGAATATCAAGGGAAATATCATCTTCAGTCATATGACTA